>JALIZH010029048.1:0-20436 GCA_030522465.1 Rhipicephalus appendiculatus | reverse complement strand
TAAATCGCTAAGAAATTGACTCAATGCCACGAGCTTCGAGTAATACATCAGGCACGGACGTGGATTCGTATGTAAACAATTTCAGATCTTTTTGAGGATCAGTAGGGGCAGCCGAAGAAAGCCAAAAATGTTTTTAAAAAGCTGAATTTAAAATGTTGTTTACAAAATTACACCATCTCCCGCTAAAGGGAACCATGTGTAGATGTGAAGCAGCGGGCGCTAACGCTTACATTGGCGGTGGCGTTGACGCTGGTGCTCATCGCAGCGTTGCACAGGACAGAAAACTGGGGAGGCGCAAAGCACGCAGTGATGGAGCGGTGTTTCCTACAGGAACATGCCGATCGCTGCTAATGGGAATGAGAGACAGAAGACTCCGACTGGACACAGAGACCCGCAGTCCGCTTTTAGTTAACGCGCACGCTGCGAATTTTTATTGTTCAACAACGCACAGGAGAAATCTCCCACCGGCACCACCTTGGAGGTCAAGATCCATTGCCATATATACGGGGTGGCCAGTGAACGGTTGTGCAGCGCGAGCAGTCGGTTTTTTCAACCAAGAAACTCGCTAGCAGACGCTGCCTGCGTCGGCGTCGCGAGGCGAGAGAGGGGGGGGAGCGTAGGAGAGGGAGAGAGGGGGGGACGCGCATGCGCAGTAGGAGTGTGGACGCCGCGGGCAGGGATGCCTAGAGGAGAGGGGGCAGCGTAGGAGAGGGGAGAGAGGGGGGGGGACGCGCATGCGCAATGAGAGTATGGACGCCGCGGGCAGGGATGCCTAGAGGAGAGAGGGGGGGAACGTAGGAGGGGAGAGAGGAGGGGAGGCGCATGCGCGGTGAGGGTGTGGTTGCCACGGGGAGGGATGCCTAGAGGAGAGAGAGGGGGAGAGGAGGTTTTTTTTATTTTTTTTTAAAGGTTTGCGCATGCGCAGTAAGGGTGGTCACGCCGGCACACCACCACCACCACCGGATTAAGCTTCGCCATAAGATGCTTCACATCTAAAAATCGTCGCCAGGCCTGCGCAGAACACAGAGCACAGTCACAGCGAAAGATGGAAGAGCATCCTTTCCACAAGCCGTTGCAGACCCGATTGGGGACTACTACAAGTACACATGCGAGTTGCCCACTACGTCATAAAGCACCGTTGCATGAAGTAGGGAAGCACCCACTATGCCATTATTGATATTCTGCGGATAAGCAAGGTACCCGCTACACATATATAAGGCATTAAGTGAACTTTGCGCTGTGGCTGATGACGATGAAGAATTATAGCTGAGCCTGTTGTAATGGGTTGGAAGCATTGTACTGAACAAGGATGTCAATGCTGGCTAGTTGGTATTTCAATGCAGGTTTGGGCGTAGCGCCACGTACGAAAATGGTAAGAAAAAGGATGACAAGAAAGAGGCGCACTCGCAACTAAGCTTCATTTTTGCGTCGATTGCAAATATAAAGCCACGAAAACACCACGTGTTACCGATAACACTGCCACATAGTAAAAACCAGATAGGTCAAGAGGCGGTTTGCTGAACTTCTTCATGGCATACGCTTCAAATCACTCCCCGCTCTTGTCTTTTTCTATATATTTTTAGTACTCGCGTCTTCTCCAGCTCAGGTGCGCAGTGACACGGAAAGTAACTTGGTACTTCATTGCATCAAGCAGTGCGCGGCAGCCCACTGCGTACCTGAGCTGGAGAAGGCGCGAGTACTGAAAAGATATAGAAAAAGACAAGAGCGGGAGTTATTTGAAGCGTATGTCATCAACAAGTTGGGGAGCAGATGCATCAGCAAACCGTCTCTTAACCTACTTTCATCTGAGATAGACTATCTCGACGATTAGTGCGGTAGGCGGTGTTATCTGGTTTTTACTGTGTGGCAGTGTTATCGGTAACACGTAGTGTTTTCATGGCTTTATATTTGCTATCGACGCAAAATAAAGCTTATTGCGAGTGCGCCTCTTTCCTGTCATCTTCTTTCTTACCATTTTCGTACGTGGCGCTACACACAAACCTGCAATTGGAAGCATTCAGCTACCCACTCGCTGCGCAATTCGCATTGCGTGACGCCTGGTTGTTGCTTTATTCTCCAACGGCGCTCTATTACACATGTTAACATGGTTCCTTGCCCTACTGACACCTGTATAAGGTGTTTTCGCGAAGGAGACTCAAGCACCGGTATAGCTCTATGGTAGAATACTCGACTGCCACGCACATGGCCCACATTCAAATCTCATTCATTCCAGGAAGATTTTTCTGATTATTTTTTATTTCTCATTGCTGGCGATGGCGGCTACGGACACCAGCGGTGGCAGCGGCCTGTAACTACAGCTCCCAAATCGGCCCTTGTGTTCTGAAAACAGCTTTTGCTGTGTTATATAAAAGCCTCAAACACCACCACGGTCACCAGAGCGATGACCGAAAGCACAGAGTGGCTGCTCACCAATGGCCCGGTGGGTGGCTGCAAATAGCAGCCCTCACTGGTGGTATCTGTCACCCACGTTGACGCTATCGCTTCATCTTGAAAATCGAGGTTGAGGACACGGAACATTACCCGCTGTTAAAGGTGCTAATGCCTGGTTGATAATAGCCAGTGAGAGTGACCGACGTTTGCAGATGTTTTTTTCTTGTTCCATTTTTTCTTATTTCGCTCAATAGCGGTTATGGACACCGGGGACGGCGGACAATTACCCCACTGAAACTGCAATTGTGATCTGATAACACCTTTCGCCGTGAAAGACGATTAAAAAATATGGTGTATGCCTCCGTCACACGAATCGGTATGATCTGAAAGTGAACTGCCCATTCACAGAAGCAGTTGATTTTTATTGTGCATTGATACATAAGAGCTTCCACAATGTCTATTGGTGTTTGACAGCTACAGCACCTTTTGATAAAGATGCACCCACGTCGACGCCTGGTGGCACATTTCCAGCCGCCTAACGTCCATGGTCCTCAGTTAACTCTTCTTGTAGCTCAAGTAGTTACCATGCACCTGAACACAACATACGGTGAATCGCGCACAAATATTGCATCAACGTTTTAGAATAAGATAGAGATGGGCTGGTTGGTACGTATTCATTCTAAAAGAAACAGGGCGTGCAAACACAGACACAAGAAGACAGTCAGGACGCCACAAACGGCTACTAACAACTAAAGAAGCGCACTACGGCGGAAAAGAAAGAAAGCACGAAAACTTATCTGCGTATGCCCATGCAAAAATTGGGGGGACCCTTAAGCTTCGCCTTTAAGAGTTGAACGCGATAGAGATATACTGTCCCTAGTGCGTACTTCAACCACTCAGTGCATACATTTCAGGGGCGTAGCCAGAAATTTTTTCGGGGGGGGGGGGGGGGTTCAACCATACTTTATGTATGTTCGTGCGTGTGTTTGTATGTGTACGTGTATATATACGCAAGCAAAATTGAAAAATTTCGGGGGGGGTTTGAACCCCCCCCAACCCCCCTCTTCGCTACGCCACTGATACATTTATTGCGGTAGCAATTATATGGACAGTCTCGACGGGTTTTTGCCGTTGCCGTCGCCGTCGCCGTCATTTCGCGCATAAAGTCCAAAATCATAGATCCCCCAGCGCATCGTACGTTCTACCCGTGGGTAACAGCGCGGGAGCGGGGGCGACAAACGCGGCTGAAGCGGACATTAAACGAGCCGGCCCATCTCCGTTGCTCCAAGGCATATGCGATCAGATCCCCCCCGCCTGTTCGATCAGCCGGGGAATGCTCAAGAAGAGAGGAAACGCCACGCGCGTCTTTAACAAGCGCGGAAAGACGCGAGGGGGGGGTGTCCCTAATGCAGCCACTGCGACCTTTGGTTTTACGAGCGCGGTCGTCGCTGGCCCACGTGTTATCTCGCAATCTCAGCAGCTGACAACGGGCGGCTGGCTCCTACGTGCTCCGCTCTCAACGCGAGGAGATTGTGCGAACAGTGTCCCTGGAGCGGCCGTACGCTCTTAAACCAGCATTTTGTAGAGTTACATGAGATCGCATCCAAAAGTGTTAGCTGCCAGCCTCACTTCGAATAACATTAGAATTCGGTGCTGTCGCATTCATTGCTTCACCCTCGCGATGAAACTGACTTTTTTATTGTATAACGTTACTCGAGAAGTTTAAATACTTGATTACTACAATCTAATCGATGAAGTTTAAAGTAGCTTGTGTCAATGAAGCTTTCGCACATGCCTGCATTCTGTAATGAGTAGCAGGCCTTAAACCACGAGCAATTATGCGCGTTAAGTGTTTTCTAACTTGCTATGCAACCACTACGCCGTCTTAAGTGAATACGCGCAGTAATGTATCTGCCTTTTGTAATGGGTGGCCGGCTTTAAACCACGAAGTTGTTATGATAATCATGTGTTCTCACGCCCACTGGCAATGTACGCTTGTACCACGCAATATTACTGCGCTATTACATGTTGTATTGTGAGGCCTGTATACAAGATGCGTGCGTTTGTAAAGCATGAAAGTTATTTTCACTGCATTTCCAAGCAGAGGAAGTTATTTTCACTCTAATTCCAAGCAGGCGCGTGGCTGTGTAGTAGAACACCTGCTTGTCACTCAAACGCCTGGGTTCAATCTTTACTCGGACCCGGAAATTTTTATTATTTATTTTATTTGCATCTTTCTCGATTTTTCGGTCACGGACAAGATGCTAATTTTTCGCACACAACGAACGACGCCAACGCCGGAATTTTTGCGGAACGAGCTCTTTAAAGCTATGGCGTTAATATGCGAGCCTATCAATCTGGAAAGCGTGGTGGTCTACGTGAAACACAACTGTTAAGGCATTTGATTTCATCTTTATGCAAGGTGGTCGATCGTTGGCTCATCAACCATTAAATTATAGCGTTAGCGCATGCGTGAGCCAACCATCGATTCTTCGAATTAAGCTGAGTTCGAATTAACGGGCAGGCACTAGCATGAACAGACATGCGCCACACTGTGCAGAGAGAACCCAGAGAAGCCACTTCTGGACTCGCTCCCGCAAATCAGGCGATACTACACGTCTTTGGCAGGTAATTTCGTAAATTAGGTTCATGCTGTAACAGCGAACAGAATTTATTGATCAGTCAGTGATATGCCAGAGAGAAGCCGCGACTTCAATTCGCGTGAGCAGTGAGCCTTAATGCCAAAATATACGAACCTATTTGTGCTCCAAAACACGTTCGTTTACCTGGCAGAGTTAACGCAATCGAAATATAAAGTTTTTCTTTTTTAGTTTATTTAGAATAACATTGAAATTGTCCAAGGGGACACGTCTAAAGGCGAACATTGCCTGACTTGGCCGTCCCACCCATACAGCAGTAGCAACAGACAGACGACATTTACAATAATAAAAGCATACAGGGAAGTCAATCACTACACTTGTTTTACACAAACGAAAGTAATGAGTAATTTGGGTGATCAATTTGGGCCGATTTCTGCGAGAATGGACGAAAGTCAGGGGGCTCCTACTTCGAATTGACTATTGTAGATACCGACGCGTTCGAATTGTCAGGAAATTTCCCCCATAGAAATACATAAGCCTGTGCCGGGACCAAGGCGTCCATTCGAATTAACTATAAGTTCGAATTAACCGAGTTCCAATTCACGAGCTTTTACTTTGTTATTAAATTGATAGATAGTGTTAAGAGGTTTATTGGGAGAGAATGCAGGAGAACGGGCAGGGGTCAGCAGCGTCCGGCTAAGCGCAGCAACCACGAGCTAATGCCGATGGCGATGCTGCTGAAGCGCAGAGCAATGCCGATGAGGCCACTCTTCTTCACTACAATCGCCCTCCGCAGAAAAAGGCGCCATCCTGGCGGCTTAGGGTGAAGAAAATTGGCCGCGTATCTGCGTGCTTCGCTGCAAATGTCGTCGAAAGACGATAGTCTTCTGCCGGCCGTACTAAAATGTTTGCCTTGCCTCAGACAGCGCTTTCTCTATGTTGAATCGGCCGCATCTGGCTGGCCTTGATAAAATAGAGGAGACGCTGCGTGAGACATGGACGCCATCTGGCAGTGCTGTCGAGAAACATCACCTTTGTGCAGAACCCAGGGCCACTGCCAGCTGCACCAACATATCGTCGGCCGAGGGCTTTTTCGCGCATAGCGTCGCAGTTCGTGTATAGCGTCTTTTTTGAGCGCAGCCTAAGAAACGCTGGGGTCTTCAGAATTACGTATCTATGTATTTTCTTACAAAGGAACATACCAGCTACTACTTTTGTATTGATGTTGCGCCTCAGACATGCGTAACATTTGCTTTTTGATCGACAATGTTCACTAGTATGAACAAAAATACTTGTGCAAGATGGCTGGGCGCTGAGAAAGTGGTTAAGCTTTGGCCGAGTAGCTGAATCGGGTCACAGACAGACAGACAGACAGACAGACAGAGAGACCAAAATTTCTGCGAAGAAGTATCCCAAGAAAGACTATCGTCTTTAAAACAGCTACTGGGTCATAGTACGGCTTGAGGC
Organism: Rhipicephalus appendiculatus; assembly: GCA_030522465.1. Classification (NCBI taxonomy): domain Eukaryota; kingdom Metazoa; phylum Arthropoda; class Arachnida; order Ixodida; family Ixodidae; genus Rhipicephalus; species Rhipicephalus appendiculatus. The sequence continues at coordinate 13,978 of JALIZH010029048.1, read as the reverse complement.
GAGAGACGTGCACAAGTTCGCGGCCGCGATAGCGTAGGTTTGTCGATGGCGTGATGGGCTCCACGATTTAGTTGACGGAGGACGTCTGCTCTACAACGCGGTATGGTCCGAGGTATTTGGCGACAAGTTTTCCGGAGCGGCCGGGTTCGGTAGCGCGTACCCGAAGCCATACCAAAGAACCAGGGGGAAAAGTTGGAGCCGAACGGTCGCCAGGTTGACGGGTTTGCTGCTGCCACTGGTCCTCGGTAGAAAAAGAGCTGTACTTCGGTGCCCGATTCGGCGTCAAGTAATGCCTTCAATGCGTCGGAAAAGAAAGCTGGGCCTCAATCGCTTAGGAGCTCGCGAGGAGCACCATGACGCAGAATGAAGCGTCGCAACCGAATCGTTCCATCGTCACGGGCTGTGGCCGACGGCAGTGCGGCTGTTTCGATCCAGCCGTTACCAGCGACATAGGCGTGCGCAGAGTTCCCCTTCAGGGGGTGCAGGGAGGGGCGAAGGTTCATCGCAGCGCCCCCCCCCCCCTTCCTATTAAGTCAATGTATGGGGCAGAATTTGCGCCCCCCTCTCTCAGGTGACCTGGGGGGGTCGGCCGCCCCCTCTGCCCCCATCGTGCGCACGCCTATGACCAGCGATTACCAGCTAGAGATCCAGCAGTTACCAGCTATGATCCAGCGGTTACCAGCTAGAGTTGATGGAAGCGGTCCGTAGAAGTCAATGCCAACGCGATCAAAGGGTCGACAGTAAAGAGGTTGTAACGGGTCGACTTCTCCGGGAGGTAACTTTCGTCGTTTGCACTGAGCACACGAGCGAATGAACTTCCGCGCGTAGTTATAGATGCCGCGCCAAGAAAATCGGAGTCGAAGCCTAGCATACGTATTGAAGAGGACTGTATGCGCGCACTGTGGATCTACGTGGAAAGCGTCGCATATAACAGCATGGAGACGGCGGGGTATCAAAAGAAGCCACTTGCCACTATCGGAAGGTACTTGCGTCAATAAAGAAGGTCATCCCGAACGCAAAAGTTAGTAGCCTGGCGGCGGAGAGCACGAGATGGTGAAGAAGTCAGGGGATCAGAAAGGATGCCGATGAGGGCACTGATCCAGGGATCCTTCAGTTGCTCCGTCGTCATGTTGCGTAGGGCGGTTGACGCAAGTGCAGGCTCAAGGGCAGATATGCAAGCACATTCATCCGACACCCGTGAGCGAGAAAGGGCGTCAGCGTTCATGTGCTTGCGACTGGATCTGTACATAATGCGGATGTTGTACTCCCGAAGTTTGAGCGCCCAGTGGGCAAGTCGTCGAAAGCGTCCTTTAGAGTGGATAGCCAACAAAGGGCGTGGTGGTCAGTGACGACGTCGAATGCGTGACCATACAAGTAAGGGCGAAATTTTCTGAGGGCCCAAATAATGTCTAAACACTCTTTCTCGGTCACCGAGTAGTTAGCCTCTTCTTTCGTCCCACTTCGGCTTGCGTAGGCGAAGAAATATTCACCAAACCCCGCTTTTCGTTGCGCCAGCACAGCGCCAAGTCCGACTCCGCTGGCATCGGTGTGAACCTCCGTTGGAGCGCCAGAAACGAATTGGCGGAGGATGGGTGGCGAAGTTAACAGGCGGAGCAATTTGGTAAAGGCGTCGCCGCTGGCTGGTGACCAAGCGGAGAGGTCCTTGTCGCAGCTAAGAAGGTCGGTCAGGGGCGCACATATGGTGGCAAAATTTCGAATGAAGCGTCGGAAGTATGACAAGCCGACAAAACTTCTAAGCTTTTTTTAGGTTCTTTGGTTTACGAAAATCGGCGACTGCGCGAAGCTTGGCTTGGTCCGGAACTATGCCACCCCGCGATACGACGTGGCCAAGAATATTGAGCTGTTGGGCACCGAAACGACACCTTTTAGATTAAGTTGAAGGCCTGCGTCAGTGAGGTATGTGAGAACGCGCTCGAGACGGCTTAAATGGGTGTCGAAATTGGCGGAAAAAGACAACTACGTCGTCGAGGTAGCATAAACATGTGTTCCACTTGAGGTCTCATAAACTAATGTCCATCATCCTCTCAAAGTGGCTGCAGCATTACAGAGGCCGGAAGGCATGACGGTAAATTCGTATAATCCGTGGTGTGTGACAAATGCTGTTTTAGGTCGGTCAGATGATTCCATAGGAACTTGCAATTATCCAGAGCGTAAATGCAGCGAAACGATGTACTGCGCTCCCTGCAAACAATCGAGGGCGTCGTCGATTCGCGATAACGGGTAAACTTCCTTCCGGGTGATCTTGTTTAAACGTCTGTAGTCGACACAGAACGGAATAGAGCCGTCCTTCTTCTTAACAAGAACGACCCGGGACGCCCAAGGACTGTTGGAAGGCTGCACAATACCGCGCTGGAGCATGTCAGCAACCTGGTTATCAATAACGTGGCGCTGCGATGCTGAGACTAGATAGAGACGTTGCCGTAGAGGCGCATGACTTTCAGTGTCAATCTTGTGAGAGATGGTCGACGTGCGACCGAGACAAGAAGCGTGGCTGTGAAAAGAAGCGCGTAACTTCTGCAGCAGGTTGATCAGCTGGCTTCGTTTTGAAGAAGACGTTGCGGCTTCGATGGAGCGATGGAAAGCGTCAAGGAGTGGTTGATCAAAGCAGGGTCAGAAGTGAGTGCGTTGACGACCGTAGAAAAGATAAGTAGCCGGAGTGTCAAAAAATGTGACAGGTGTCGATCGGCTGTACGCGACCAAGGCATTCACCATAGGATAAAGGTAAAGGCGATGCCAGTGTGTTGTGAACGAGCGTCTTCGTTACGCTGCCGCGGATATTAAGGAGAGCAACGGGCAGTTGAGAACATTTGCGGCGAATGAACAGGTCAGAGGGCATAAAGAGAACATCGCCATCTGGAATGGCGGCGCACTACACAGGCACAAGCAAGGAAGAGCACGGAGGAACGGTTGTGTCGTCGGATACGGACAGTTTATAACACGGGAGTGGGATTTCAACAGCATCAGCGTCTGGAAGAGCGGAAAGCTCAAGTGCGGCGCGACAGCAGTCAATAACGGGGTTATTATTCGCAAGTCCCAGCCTACTACGACGTCATGGGAACAAGAGGCAGCACGACAATTTCGACGATTTGCACGAGTCCTTGGATGAGGACTCGTGAAGTACAGGCCTCGAGAGGTGCTATGTTTTGTGCGGTCGCCTTTCAAAGAGAGAGATCGGATAATGGCGTCAGAACTTTCCAAAGTTTGCGACATAGCTGGGCGGAAATTAGATACAGCGGCTCCTGTGTCGACAAGTACCAGGACTACAATACCGTCGACCGACACTTCAAGGACGTTGGCTGGTGAGGGTCGAGGACTTGTGCATATCGACGTGGACGCAGTTCGTGCCACGCTAACTGCGGCCATCAGCTTTCCTGCTCGGTGTATCCGGTATGGGGACGCATAGGGGAAGGCGAGCGACGATGTGGAGATGGTGAGTGGCGGGTTGCTGCGAATGAACAATCAGGGTGAAAGGAAGAGAAAGGATCACTGGAAGGCGCAGAGTAAAACTGAGGAGCGAAAGATGACACTCATCGAATGTTCGTATAAGCAGCTGCGCGACGACGGCAATAACGCTTACACGTGGCCAACACCACCACAAGGAATGCATATCGGACGGTCATCGTAGGTCCGCCATTGGTCGGAGTACACGCCGAGTTGGGGGCTAGGTGGGGGGGGGGGGGGGATGCGGCTAGAGTGGCATGGGCGGCGGAGAAAAGGTCAGTGGCGAATACATAGGCGCTGGCTGGAGCGCATGCTGTCGAGGGCGGCACCGGCCTCCGCGCACGTGAGAGGTGCGGTGACTGGCGGTGGTTCACGGGCTGGAGGAATAGCTTAAGCGACCTGGTCTTGGATGAAGTCGCGGAGCATACGTTCCAAACTGCGTTGTTGGTCTGGTACGCAGGACATCAAAGAGTGTTGACGAGCGACCTCGGCGCGGATGAACTCTTGAATCTTCGATAGCAGAGAAGTGTTGTCGTCTCTTATGCGAAGACTGGAGATGGAGTCGTCCGGCGCTGAGGGACGTCTGGTGTGAAGACGTTTCCTGCGCAACTCGTCGTAGCTGTGAGATAGTTATGTGAGTTCGACGGCAGAGCGAGGGCTCTTAGATAGCAACATTTGGAAAGCGCGGTCCTCAATGGCCATCATGATAAGCTTTATATTTTACTCTTCTGTCATCGAGGCGTTCACCCTCTTACAAAGGTCAATAATGTCCTCAATGTAACTGGTGAAATTCTCAGCAAGCTCTTGGGACCGAGTACGCAAGCGTTGTTAGGCGCGGAGTTTGCGTACCTCGGGCCATGGCCTCCGAGATGGCGGGCGCGCGGCGGGTTTCTCTCCGGCCGTCCCAATCGCGGCGCTCCCCAGCAAAAAAACGTACATCGCGTCGCGCGCCCGGCTACCGCGAGATGGCGCACTCACTTGGGATCCCGGCGGCCGCGGAGACCGCGGCAGAAAGCAGAGCGCGCGGGATTACAGGGTGCGCATTTTTTTTTCTGCGTACGAGCAAGCATTGCCGCCAGGATCTTCTGGATGCACTGAAGGCAAGTATTTTTTTTCTGTTACTGCATTTATTTTAGTCCAATTTACAGAGAAAAGCAATGCTGAATTTTCCTGATATAAATTATTGTAAGGAGGTATCAATTCGTCTGTGGTAGTGTTACTTTTTTTTTCATAATCATTACGGTCCGTTTTGTCTCGGCGCGAAATACCTTGATTTGAGAAATATACAGAGGCGTTCTAGCATTCTTCCTTTCTGGAGACGTGTATGGGTGAAAACTGGGCTAATTTTCATCGTTGAATCATATAGCCCTCCTATCGTGACACATTGTTTTACTATTTTATCGCGTACGGATATTTATGAGTTGGTCAACCGAAGCACGGTTACGCTCTAGATAACTGAGTGCCCTGGTGATGTCACTGAAGTAAGATGATAAGTAATTTTGCCGGAATATTGTTGAAGGCTTCGATTAGCCGACCTACATTTTCTCCACACGTCGTTCACAGTGAAAGTGCCTGAGTTGTCATCGCCTCCTTTTTCGTCATCCGGATTTTTGCTTACGTTTTGGTAGCACAATGACAATATAAGTATCGTGTTCATTTACTGTGCTCTCGGCTGCATCCAAATCAATCAATCGATCACAAATGAACAAAACGCACCTGTAACCAGTCCGTGGTCGTCGCAGAACCGGCGACTTTCAGTCTAGACCACGGTCTAGACGTGTGGCGACCGCCTGCAACCTCCTCCCTGTCTCCCTGCGGCGCGACGGTAGGTAGTTGGAAAGAGAAACTGGGGAGGCCTCGTGGGCGAGTGCGAAGCACTGTGCGCTATGCGAGCGCGGCTTTCGCGCCAGACTTGATGGCGCCGGCGACATCGCGAGGAGAGAGCATGACGATTGCTGATGCCGAGTTTGGTCGGCTCAGTTAGCGTTCCCCTTCAGCGTGCGCTCGACCTTAATTTTTTGTAACGCCCTCATGCTGCGGCGTTTGAGCGGTTTTTTATCTTGCGTGCTTGTGTCGCTGGCGTTTTGCGTAAAGAAGACAAAATTTTGGCGTGGACGTGGAAATGAATGTTTCATTCAATAGCAGTAATTTGTTAATTGAAGTTGCAGACTACTTACGGCTATGTAACTGAAACTCTGTCACGGCTGTCTTTTGTTTTGTTTTTTTTTTTTTTTGTTAGAGAAAGTACTGTGAGGTCCTGTGTCTTCTCTTTAATTTCAGGAATATGGCATACTGCTGCGTACCCTTCTGCAAGTCGAATAGCAAAAAAGAAGCTTGGGATCAGTTTTCATGAATTTCCGGGAAATGAGACGTATCAGCAGGCATGGCTGAAGGCTACATCAAGAAAGAATTTCGTTCCGAATGAAAATTCTAACACCAGTTTAGTCTGCAGTCTGCACTTTGTCGATTCTAATTTCTCTAGTTCCACAATTAAGCGGCGACGCCTCAAGCCAGATGCTGTGCCTAGCGTTTTTAGCGAATACCCACGCTACATGCAGCCTATTCCGCCTAAGAAAAGGCGTAAATTAGAGCGACAGTTTTCAAACTCTCATCAGAAAACCCCGACATCAACCACGGCACCAAAAGAAGGACGCGAGGAAAATGCCGCTGAAGATTTCCGCAGTGAAGATATTTGCGCATCACTTGTTTCTTCAAACATTCTGGCAAGTCATCCATAAACCCGACGCGGCCATGTCCTGACGATTCAGACGCCACCCAAGAAGCTGCGGTTTCAGTAGAATCTGCCGTACAAAATCATTCTCTTACGCCACGTAAGCGTTCTGATGTCATGGCTATAAATCCGATGAGATCACAAACGTTTAGGATTAACACGAACATTCGAAAACTATGAGAAGGAAATGAACGACTCATAAAGAAGCTTGCAAATTTCGAAAATCACACAGTGCATTCAGCGGTAAGAAAATGTTTGCAGAGGGTGGGCAGTTCAACATTTAACCTTGAAGTCTGCTTGATTGAGCAGATCTTTGAAGTATAGTAAGTTTCTAGCACATGCGGATCTCTTGCAGAGGCATCGCTTTTCTAAGTGCTCTAATAAAGGCGGTGCATATCTACAGCAAAGAAAAAAAAAAGCCCATTTGAGAATCGATAAGCCCTGGCATTGATTTGGCCTCTCGTACACCTTGACCAGACATTTCCAAATCAGCGCGAGGTTAATAAAGCGCAAAACCATTTTTTTCCTCGCCACATGCAAGCTGCGCCAACAGCGCGGCAGCTTTTTCCGATCCTAGAGTTACTGTATATGCTCCCTACGGGAGCAGAGTTGCGCATAGGTCCGCCATCTTGCCTCGCTAGCAACCATAGCTTTGCGGCGAAGCCGCACTTTGTTTTTGCAGGCGACTTGCTTAAGCCTGTCGCAGATCGCCAGTCGACATGCCTGGCGTGTCAACGACCGGTGATGAAATAAGAAACACCTGCTTTCGGGACTGTGCCATGGGAGTGCAAGAGCATTTTTTAGTCTATCCGGTAACGAAAAGGCCCATCGTAGAGCCGAAAATGCCGAAAACATGCGCCGCCGCTGCCGCCACGTCAAGTGGCGCCAGCTATGGAGGATAAAGAACAACTGACAAACACGTAATATATGTCCTCCGAGCTTCTGGGAGCACCCAACGCCACTCGCTAAGCCTACAGCATCGATTATTTCAGCATGTTTTTCGAAAGCGGTGCCGAGTCGACGTAAATACTTTGCTGTCGAAGATTAAGGACATGAATCTAAAGCAAATCAAAGCACCAGTTCGTAGCTACCGGGCTACAGAGCGCACGACGGTGACCTGATAGATAGGTGGACGGCAACCGCTTTCGGCTGCGCAGCCATGTTTTCCAGGCGCAGCCTGTGCATCAGCTTCTCCGCAGGGCATGGTTGCTAGCGGCGCTTGGAAAACAGATGCGCAACTCTGCTACCTAAAGGCAGCATATACAGTAACTCTATCCGATCCCAAGTAAGTGCGCCGCGGTGCGGAGAAAAGAGCGGGCCACGCCCACCTCGGGAAATACGCTCTCTCCGTGCGATTGGGACGGCCGGAGAAAAACCCGCCGCGCGCCCGCCATCTCGGAGGCCATGCTCGGGCCCACCGAAAACTTCCGGTGAAGCTTTTTTTAAAGGCCGACCACGTAGGAAGGTCAGCTTCGTGGTTTAAGAACTGCAGTTTGGCCACGTCCGACAGGTAGAATGAGACGTAGCTCAACTTGGCGTCGTCGTCCCATATGTTGTGGACCCTCGCTCGATCGTACGTGAAGATGCCATCGTCAACGTCCTTCTCGTCACTGCTCGAGAAGATGGGGGGGGATCTCGCAGACGCAAGGAACCGGCGCAAAGTAGGGTGGGCGTAGCTGGGGGCGGTGCCGTTGGAGAAGTTGGAAGAGCGGCGCTTGCGTCCTTGGGCATGATGGAGGGTAGAGTACGATTCCGAACTTCCAGGGCGATCCAAATCCAACAGCCTCCACCACTTGTTAAGAGGTTTATTGGCAGAGAATGCCAATAAACCTCTTTGATTATATACATACCACGCTGCCAATATTTTGTAGATCGCAGTGTCTCTAAATAAATAAATAAAATAAAGACATCGTTTGGGACGGTAATTAGGCCAAGTTTTGTTCAATTACCTTCTAATTAGTTCAGTTGGGCGGTTCTGTCAAAAGGGAGAATTGAAGTTCCTCATGCGAAGAACCCATCCCAGCTTTGCGGTACAGAAAAAAGTGACTGTAATAATTATTTTGATGTAATGAAATTCATCCAAATTGAACGGCGAAAGCCTTGGGGAGGAGGTCGTCGCTGTTGGCCGAGCTCCCAGCAATCAGCGGTGGCTGAAATGGACAGTGCATTACATGGACGCATCGAGAACAGCTCCCCAGGTGAAGTGATGTATTTTATATCCAGATTCGCCGTTCGGCATAAAAGGAAAGACAAACGGCAGCACGCCGCATTTATTGCGCGGCGGCGCCAGGCGGCAGCGTGATCGCTCTCGGGACGTCGGCGGCGGCGCGAAGCTCTACTTGCGCATGACTACGTGAAAAATGAGAGGATAAAAACGTTTCAATATGGCATAGTGTTGGCCATTGATTCTTAGGCATTCGTCAAAAAATTTTCGGTGTGCCACGAATTCACCTGCTTTTAACGTGAAATCAGGAATCTGAAATATCGTGACGTTAAACAGATGTGTGCACCCTAAACAGCGTGTTCATATGCCGTACAATTCCGAAACATTTTGTTGGATATTTTTTTTTGAATAGCCGGACAGTGTCACCTTCTTAACGTAATTCAAGAAGGATGCCCGCCAATCACTTCGCAGCCACGACATACAGAAGCTATATATATATGGATATCAGTGTACCAGATATTTCAAATTTTCGTATAACAATTATGAGCTGCTTGCTCCCGAACTCATTCTTGCTGATATATAGGGAAATCGAGAAATAAGCTGCGCTGCTTTCTTTACTGTCCGAGTTGTATTTACGCTACAGCTTTAAAGAGCGCGTTTCGCAGAAATCCTAGGTGTGGGCGTCGGTGTCGACGTCATTGGCTGCGAGCGAAAAACCATCATTTTGTCCGTGACCGGAAAATCGCTAAAGATGGAAATAAAATAAATAAAAAAAAAACGCCAGGCCTGCACGGAACGCGCAGCACAGCCACTGCGAAAGCTGGGAGAGCGGCCTTTCTAGAGCCTTTTTAAACACTCTTGGGACAACTACTACAAGTGCACTTGCATGGTACCCACTACGCCTTAAATCATCATAATTTTTGTGTAGTGGGGAAGCGTCAACTATGCCATGATTCGTCATTCATTATAAGAGCGCGGTACATGCTACACTCTTGTGACGCATATGTGCACTTTGTTGATGCTGTGGCTGACGACGATGAAGAATTATGCCTGAGGCTTTTGTAATGGGTTGGAGCATTGAACGACCCACTAGTTACGCAATTCGCATGGTGTGACGCCTGGTTCTTACTTTGCTGTTCTAAAACGCTTTACAACACAAGTTAACGCGATTCCTTACCCGACGTGAAGCCTGCATAGGGTCAGTTTGCACCGCAGTTTCAAGCAGCGGCGTAGCTCAGTGGTAGAGTGCTGGGCTGCCACGCAGAGGACCCGGGTTCGGTTCCCATTAGGTCAAATGTGTTTTTTATTTATTTAGTTTTTTTCTTATTTCGTGCGATATTGGTTACGGACACCGGCGGCGGCGGCGGCGGACAACTACGGCGCAGAAACGACCCTTGTTGTGATCTCATAACAGCTTTCGCTGTAAAATGGTCGGACCCACGCTGTCAGCGTAGCAAGCAGGTGTTCTACCACAGAGCCACGCTAATCCTTGAAAAGGATTCGGAAAACAGCACAACATGAATGCCATGTAGTGGAAGGAGTCTCCTTAACGTATGTAATCTTGCGTGGCAGAAGCGTAGAATCGCGCCAGGCGTCAAAACATACGAGTGGTTGTTTTGAAGGCCCACCTATTACAAAGTGCTCAAACATAGGCTCGCGTGTTCCCTTACGGGCGCGTAGTGGGCCCATCGCTCATTCGCAAAATGAACAATTATGCCGTAGTGGGCACTTAGCAACTGTATACTTGCAGTAGGCATTCTAGGATAGTTTGAAACGGCCAATGTCACGCGCACAGTCGTTCGTTTCCTTAAGGCAAGGTTGAGGCATGCACCGAGAACCGGGAGCGAGGCTACCAGTTGAGAAGGCGATGCGCACGGCGCCCCATTACGCTATCGCGGTCTGCTCTTGAAGGCGAAGCTCAAGCGCCCTCCCATTTTTTTTTGGCGCTGTAAATAGCAATCTAAGATTAATCAGTACCAACTAGCCCGGCTGTTATTTCAGTCTCCTTAGTTCAGAAAACCGTAGACCTTCCATGACCTCCCTCGACCAGTAGATAAGATTTCGGGAAGCTTAAAAGCTGGCTTTCCCAGTTTTCTCGAGTCCACTGCCGTATTTATCGCCTTATTGCAATCCGCCGCGATCGCTGCCATATGATAAGCAAGGCTAAGTAGGTTGATGAGATACGGAAGCCGAAACTTTTTCTATTTTAGCGCTTCCAGTTCGGCCAAATTTAAACAATCAACACTTTTGCACCCTCATCGGCTTACAGAAACTTGGAGATAGAACAGCGGTGATACTATTCCTTTTCAATGAAAGATGATTAATTGTCCGACACAGGAAAAGGTTTGATCGATCGATACAACGTTTTACAGGTTCGTGCCCGTATTTGCGTCGCCGATAATTTGTTTTAGGCCAGCCAGCGCAGAATAGAATCCTGGAAGAATAACGCCATAGAGGCAAATGTTTTCCACCATCATCTGCGATAGCCTGCTCTTCAATTCTGCAGCTCAAGGCCCGAAAGCGTCCCATAGCGGCCTGCACGGCAGAGTGCCTACAGTCCTGGATCATAAGACACGGAAGTCAATCTTCCCAGCACAAGCGTAGGACGAATTTCATTGTATAATATCGTGAATTCTGTGTTGAAGGAGAAATTTGCCTTAGGTGTTGGTTTCCCAGCTTGCAGCCGACAGTTCCCACTGCCGAAAGGTGGGGGGGGGGCTCCGCCTACTTACATTTCCTCAGTGAAGGGGCTAGTGCCCCCCGTCCCCCCCGGTAGATCCGCCTATGTTCCTGGAGGTCCTGGCGTCTGGTGGGACAACCAAAATGGGCGAGTATCGACACGTCATCCGTGTAGTGTACGAATATGTAGCGATTGTCCTGGGACACGTCCGAGCGGTATATCAAGAGAAAGCGGAAGGTACGCTCAAAAACAGAACCCTGAGTCAATACTAAAGGCCCGATCCATAATTTATGATCCTGAGACAATCGCTACTGTTTTCAACGCCTTCTTCCACTATTTCCTTACAAGTGACAAATCGAACAAGCCTGCTTTCCGATTCAAAAACTCACACTGTAATCGACGATGAGTCAGCGTCCCTTGAGGGCGTACTCAAAACCTCATTTTAATCTTAGACACCAAAAAATCATGCGATCCCGACGGCATCCCGACAGTTTTTCAAGTTAGATACTCTGTTTGGTGTAGCAGATACCTCACAATTATTTTTATTGCGATAGCAATTATATGGACACTCTCGGCTGGTTTTCGCCGTCGGCATCGCCGTCATGTCCCGTATATGTATATGTATCTTTATATTTTTAAAAACCTCAAAGAAAAATAACTCAGAAAAATGTTTCCGACGCGCGGGATCGAACCAGCGACCTCTCGCTCTGCAGCGCGCGGCGCTAACCATTCAGCCACGAAGGCGTACGTCCTTCAACCTTCAAACGGCGAGCTATATATATACATATATATATATATATATATATATATATATATATATATATATATATACAGCGAGTTTTCAGCATTACCAGCGAGATGGCCCAAAGGCCGCGCTCGGAGGGGGCTTAGCTGGGCGCCTCGTTTATCGCGACGCGCGCTCTCAGTTGCTGCTAACTCTCCGGCGCGCACTTCGCCCGAAGGGGGGTTGATGCCCGTGCGCGCACGCGCTTATCTCGCGGTGGCGGAGAATGGGGCTGTTGCCGGAACGATAGCGTTGTAGTTACCGGGCGCGCGAAGGTCACATCGCTCGCTGCAGCCCCCCCCCGTTTGCGAAAAGAGCACGCTTCTCAAACACAGCGAAGTAACAACTGTGACACTTGTTAGTTCGCGCTCGTCTGTACCTGTGAATACGTTTCGTGCGTCGTTTTTGTTTGAGCAGCGCGTTAAGCGTCGAGCTGTGAATGTTTTTAGTTCGCTCTCGTCCTGTGCGTGTTGTTTTCACGCGATAGCGTTAAGGAGCTCGTTTCGCAGAAATTCTGGCGTCGGCGTCGGTGTCGGCGTCGTTCGTTGTGAGCGAAAAATCATCATCTTGTCCATGACCGAAAAATCGAGAAAGATGCAAATAAAATATATAATCAAAAAAATTTCGGGTCCGAGTGAGGATCGAACCCGGGTCGTCTGCGTGGCAAGCAGGTGTTCTATCACACAGGCATGCCTGTGCTTGGGAATACTGTGAAAATAACTTCCTGTGCTTGGAAATGAAGTGAAAATAACTTTCATGCTTCGCAAACGGAAGCGTCTTTTATATAGGCGTCGCAATATAACATGTAATATCCTAGGAATATTGCGTGGTACAAGCGTACATTGCCATCGGACGTCAGGATATGTGACTATCATAATGATTTCATAGTTTAAAGCCAGCCACCCATTAAAAACGGCACACACCTTACTGCGCGTATTCCCTTAACACCACGTAGTGGGTGCATAGCAAGTTCGAAAACATTTTCCACATTTGCCGCGCATAATTGCTCCTGGTTTTAAAGCATGCTACCCATTACATAGTATGCACTAAGTGATTGTAGTGCGCACTAGGGACAGGATATCGCTATCGCGTTCAGCTCTTAAAAGCGAAGATTACGGGTCCCCCCAATTTTCGTGCGTCATGTGTGCGTGAGCAGCGCGCTGCACTTTTCGACCTGCTCGCCATTCGTCGCTTGACATTCCAATTTGTTGCTATCGCATCCATTGCTTCGCCTTTTGGCGAAACTGTGACTTTTTTAGAAAATATCTCTCGTCAGCCACACTTCCTTCCTCGTAGAAACGTGCTTCGATTCTCCCCTTATTTAACACTTTGTGAGGCTGCACCTTCAAAAATAAAATATTTTTTCTTAAAATCTCCGGAACGACATTTAGAATGAATGAGGAAAATATTTGACACTATTTTCAAGAAGCTCGGCAGAATAGATTCTGAGAAAAGTGCTACATATATGTACCACTGCCTTCATAGCCGGGCATGAAAAGTGGTACATATGTGTACCGCTGTCCTCAGGCGGTATAAAATTTAAAAAAAAAATACGATCACGAATATTATTTACAAATTTGAGGGCGCTGTTTACTGTTAGAATTGTTTCCAGCATTAAATTCACAGTGAAGCTTGGTATTGGCTGCACACCTAGCCGCTCTGCAGTTATGCCCTAGCGCACATGAAGGCGACCTGCGACAGGTATACATTTAGCCAAAGAGACCTCACACGGTGGCAATAATTAGCTTCACCTAAAGCGGGCAGCGATTGATGGGGATTTGGGAAATAGAATCTGCGCTGCAATAAAAATGAAAATACTGCATATGGACAACTGTATCGGCACGATAGTCCTCCTATTAGGGCTAACACCACCAGCCAAAATCATGCCCGAGGATGGTTCGCTGAATAAAACTCAAGAATAAGTGCAGCAAAAATATATTTATGGGTTGCAAGTGAGCCACTAGGCTCCGGGTAAAATGGGACACTTCCTAGGTATGTTGAAGCAATGTTTTCAAGGCGCTTATTTAGGCCAAGTTAGCAGATAGCAAGCAGTAATTCAGGCACGCGCTAAATCCAATTTGCTATCTGCGCCACGCGTCGTAGCAATGCAAAAACTCATTATAGCCTTCTTCAGCACCTCGTTTGATGCTACCACCA
>JALIZH010029047.1:0-10761 GCA_030522465.1 Rhipicephalus appendiculatus | reverse complement strand
CTGGCTGGTGATCGTTCAGGTCTAGGGCTTATGATATTCCTCAACGAAAGGCTGCAGTCCAATCCATTTGTCTGTTGGGAAGGCACCTTCGATGTTTCCAAGGACGAGATCGCATAAAGGATCATCCATGCATTTGGCAATGACTCTTCCCGAAAAGAACGGTGTCTCGACGTCGATTTCAGCCTCGGGAAGGTACTTCACAGTTCTGTCGAGCAGGAACACAGGGCTGCTTCTTCCAGTGAAAGATTCGAATGGCACAAGGTCTTTTCGTACTATAACCGTGTTGCAGCCTGTATCTCGTAGCACATCAACGGTTCTTGGCCCGATTTGTCCCTTCGCCACAGGTAAGTTACCGATGTATGGTGCATTTTTACCAAATGCGGCATTTACAACCGGGATCTTTTCGCCTGTTTCTAAAGTGACAAAGGTTTCATCCTTTTCTTAGGGATCGATAACGCACGAGGCTTGAGGGGTGCTGCCCCAACTGCGCCCGCAGTTGTCAGTGCGGTGTCCATATCGTCCACATTTTCCACAGGCTAATGAAACACTAGGCTTTGTATATTTTCTACAGTCAGCCGCATTGTGTCCAAATTTGTCACACAAGTCGTATTTCTTCGTAGCTCGATATTCAGACTTCCTCGAAACGGGCTTTGACTCTCGTTCACCGGAAGCTTTTTCATCTGTTCCACAAGCTTGTTTAGGGCCGAGGGTTGTTTGCCCGTGTGCCTCTAGGTAATCATCTGTTCCGGTGACCACTTCTTTAAGCGATGAACATTTCCTTTCCTTGAGGAAGACGACGAGACCCTTGTGGCAACGGTTCATATATTGTTCCACAATAATTTTCTCTTAGAGCCTCAAACGACTTCTCTACTCTAACGGTTTCAATCCACCGGTCAAAGTATCCTGAAAGCCTGGCGGCAAACTGGCGGCCTGTCTCTACATTTTCAGGAAATACTCCTCTGAACCGCTCAAGGCAGCCTTCGCTAGTATAACGAAACTCTTGCAGGAGTGTTAAATTTAGGGTTTCGTAATCCACACAATCCTCCGGCGACATTCTGCCTATTACTGTTAAAGCTTTCCCTGAGAGGCAAAGGCTTAAAGCAGAAGCCCAGTTTTCTTTCGGCCTATCTTGGCCGACCGCTACACGTTCAAACCTCTGAATGTAGGCGTCTAGGTCATCCCTGTCTTCGTTAAAGAGGGGGGATAAGTTTATGGCGACTGATCAGTTTTTTGCTAGGCACAGCCGCGCTTTCTTCAGCATCATTAGCTGTATCATTCACAGCTCTCTGCGCAAGAAGCTATTCAAGGCGCAACTTCTTATCTAAAATCTCGCGCTCTAACTGAAGCTTACGGCTTTCAGCTTCAAGATTACGGTTTTCAGCTTCAAGCTTACGGCTTCCAGCTTCCCGTGCTTCGGTTCTTTCGTCACGTGCTTTCTTGGCCTGTTCATCTGCCCAGGCTCTAAGTTCAGTGTCTTCTAAGCCAAGCTTTGCACCCGCCAGAATTAATTTATCCATGTCCATCTTCTGTCGGCCCTCAGCGGTGCGCTCCGACTGCACTGCTCCGACCTTCTTATATTTAATAAATCAAGGAGAAAGTCTCCGTCGCGGGCGCCATTGTTATGTAATAGGTTCGGGGAGCATGTGTCAGAGTCGCCTCCAAGGGCAACCAAGAAAAGGACACCACGGTACGGCACACAAACAGCTATTCAAACACACGAAAGCAGAAATGAACAAGATACATACCAAAAAAAATTACACCATCTCGCGCTAAAGGGAACCATGTGTAGATGTGAAGCAGCGGGTGCTAACGCTTACACTGGCGGTGGCGTTGACGCTAGCGCTCATCGCAGCGTTGCGCAGGAGAGAAAAACTGGGGAGGCGCAAAGCAGGCAGTGATGGAGCAGTGTTTCCTACTGGAACATGCCAATCGCTGCTAATGGGCAATGAGAGACAGAAGACTCCGACTGGACACAGAGACCCGCACTCCGCTTTTAGTTAACGCGCACGCTGCGAATTTTTTATTGTTCAACAACGCACAGGAGAAATCTCCCACCGGCACCACCTTGGAGGTCGAGATCCATTGCCATATATACGGGATGGCCAGTGAACGGTTGTGCAGAGCGAGCAGTCGGTTTTTTCAACCAAGAAACTCGCTAGCAGACGCTGCCTGCGTCGGCGTCGCGAGAGGGAGGAGCGTAGGAGAGGAGAGAGAGGGGGGTGACACGCATGCGCAGTGGGAGTGTGAACGCCGTGGGCAGGGATGCGTAGAGAGAGGGGGGGGGAGCGTAGGAGAGGAGAGAGAGGGGGGGGGACGCGGATGCGCAGGGAGAGTTAGACGCCGCGGGCAGGTATGGTGAGAGGGGGGGAGTGTAAGAGGGGAGAGAGGAAGGGAGGCGCATGGGCAGTGTGGGTGGGGTTGCCGCGGGGAGGGATGCCTAGAGGAGAGATAGGGGGAGAGGAGGTTTTTTATTTTTATTTTTTTTAACTGTTTGCGCATGCGCAGTAAGGGGTGGGCACGCGGCACACCACCACCACCACCACCGGATTAAGCTTCGCCATAAGATGCTTCACATCTAAAATACACAAGATAAACGTCAAAATTGTATCTACATAGGAGTTCAAGCTATAGAACACTCACAGTTTGTGATGGGGCGAAGCGGTCGTGGCGTTGTTCCTCGCAGACTCGTTCGAGGCGACGCGGCAGAACGGTTTCTGTCCGGTTCTTCTGCGTCGAGACTGCTAGGCGCCAGGAACAGGAGACGTGCCGGTTGCGAAGCCCCTCGGACGTTGGCGCCCGACCAGGTACTTCCGACAGAGGTTGGCCTCCCGGACGTTGACGCTCGGCCAGGCCAACGCGTCTTCACTGCTCGGGATCCTTGCTTCGTCTGCCCACCTTACGTGGCCTGTTATATTAAAGACGATAGTCTTTCTTGGGATACTTAAACGCAAAAATTTTGGTCTGTATGTCCGTCTGTTTGTCTGTCCGTAACCCGATTCAGCTTCTCGGCCAAAGTTTAACTTCTTTCTGAACGCCCAGCCATCTTGAACTGGTGTTCGCGTTCATATTTGTGAACATATTCGATCAAAAAGCAAATACTACGCATTCCTGAGGCACAGCATTAATATGTAAGTGTCAGGACGTGTGTTCTTTATTAGAAAATACATAGGTGCGCAATTCTAAAGACCCTAGTGTTTTTTTAGGCTGTCTCAGGCAAAGCAAAACATAGTAGTACGGCCGGCACAAGACTATCGTCTTTCGACGACATTTGCAGCGAAGCACGCAGATACGGGGCCAATTTTTTCTTTTTTCTCTGTCCACGCGGCACGTGCAGCACAGCATCTACCATGCGAGGCCAGTCCTGCTGCTGGGCGCGTGCTTGCGCGTTTCTGTAGCCACTTCGTCGTCTTCTTTGTGGCGTCGCTGCACTTCACCACACCGACCATAGAATCGACACCAAGGAGTTTTAAGTAGAAATATTTACGCTTTCTGGGCTCATGCTTCACTAGCAATCATGTTTAAAGAGGCTCACGGTGGAAACACTAGAGCGGTCAAACTGGGTACGATGAATGTTCGTTCAACCGCTGTGTACGGCACTTATTTTTCTCTGCAAATACAATGCGGATCATCAAGAGCATTTTGTAACAGATGTTGTAGCTAGGAAAGTGATTTGCAGCATGAACACAGTTTCGATAGGGAGTGCAACAAAAAGACAGGAGACAAAGAACAGAACGCTCTTTGTTTTGATTTTACTCTCTATTAATATTTAAAGCCGACTCTAACGACAATTATAACGAACCGCACGCACCACGTGCAGTTTTTAGGAATACTTATAAGCAGCCGTAAGGAAGAAAAAAAAAGCTATTGGTCACAGCATTCTGTTCACACATCACAACAATGCTTGTATATACAGTCTATAAATAGTGTGGCATAATACAGAGCTTATTTTTTCACATGTTATTGTGTGACAAATCAAATTACCAAGACATTCCGTCTTCAAGCACTCCGTGCGCGGTTGCATCACATATCCTGCCGCGTCAAAGTTTCAGTAAAATAAAAAGTTGGGCGAGTTGGTGTTGGTTCATGATAACTGACCGGGGGGGGGGGGGGCGAAATACACAGCACATAAGAATAAGGGCGGGAGGGCAGTGTTGCATTAGTCACCCGTCTATTGCTCTACAGAAGGGACATATTGTCACGTCACCTCAGAGGTCAAGGCGAGGTTTATTGTTCGTCGGGCGGCAGGGCTCTTGGCAAAACAGCGTCGGCTAAGCTCGCTCTTCAAAAAGGATAGCGCGCGCACTTCTTTCTTTCGCGAGCTGTGCCACTGGTCATGCATTTCACTCACTACTGCAGGTCCGAGGAAAAACAAAATAGAAAAGGTCCGAGGAAAACAAAATAGAAATCACACAGCTTAGACAACGCAAAAGTACAAGAATGGTAGAATGTCCCGCACCGCACAGTCAATGAATAATGAGGCGATGTCATTCACACAAATAAAAATAAACAAACAAGTGAATGGTAAGGGAAATTATGGGCGCGCAAAATAAGGCTTCATGCGCACGACATGAACTATGTCGGAGCTCGGTTGTCTTCCTTGTGTTCGTGTTGACGACGCAGTGTCCGGAACCACTTCATACGTGACGTCACTCACGCGTCGTAGCACTTTATAGGGACCGAAGTACCGACTAATCAACTTCTCGGAGAGGCCGCGGCGACGAACAGGGGTCCAGACCCAAGCTGGCGAGCTTCCTCGGCACGCTCTGCAAATTCGTCGGCGTCAGTTGTCAACTGATCAGCGTCTTCACAGGGAAGCATAGCGTCCAACATCGTCTGAACTTCGCGGCCGTAGAGAAGGCGAAATGGTGTGAATCGCGTTGTCTCTTGAACGGCGGTGTTATACGCGAACGTCACGTATGGCAGGATCCGATCCCATGTTTTATGTTGGACGTCGATGTACATGGAGATCATGTCTGTGACTGTCTTGTTTAGTCGCTCGGTAAGTCCGTTCGTCTGTGGATGGTAAGCAGTCGTCTTTCGATGCCTGGTGTTGCTCAGTCGAAAAACTTCACCCATAAGCTGCGCAGTGAACGCTGTACCTCTGTCTGTTATAACTGCAGAGGGAGCACCATGACGCAGTACGATGTGAAAAATGAAGAACTGCGCAACCTCCGAAGCTGTGGCTCATGGGATCGCCTCCGTCTCGGCGTAGCGTGTCAGATAGTCTGTTGCGACAATTACCCACTTGTTGCCGTCGGTAGACAGAGGAAAAGGGCCGAGAATGTCCATGCCTACTTGGTCAAATGGTTTGCGAGGTGGGTCAATTGGTTGAAGAAGCCCTGCCCGCTTACTGGATGGTGTCTTTCGGCGCTGGCATTCCCGACAGCCTTTGACGTACTGCTTGACGATTGTCGAAAGTCCGGGCCAATAGTACGTCTCACCTACTCTGGCGAGTGTTCGTGAGTAGCCTAGGTGGCCAGATGTGGGCTCGTCATGACAAGCGAAGAGGACGTCGTCCCGCATATCCCTCAGAACCACGAGGAGGTAGGCGCGGCTCGAAGAACGGGTGTTTTTCTTATAGAGGACGTTGTCTCGAAGGCAGAAGGAAGTCAACACGCGAGATAGATGGCGTGGTATAACTGCGGTACGACCCTCTAAATAATCGATGATCGGTCGAATCTCGTCCTCGTCTCGCTGTTGCCTGCTCAAGTCCAACGAGCTAAGGGCGCCTAGAAAACCGTCGTCGTCTTCTGCTTCTTGACTGACGGGATGAATGGGCGCACGTGAGAGTGTGTCGGCATCTTCGTGTTTTCGGCCCGACTTGTAGACGATGGTTACATCGAATTCCTGTAGGCGCAAGCTCCACCTTGCAAGTCGTCCTGAGGGATCACGTATGTTCGCCAACCAACAAAGGGCATGATGGTCCGTCACCACTGGTCCGTCACGTAAGGGCGAAACTTGGTGATCGCCCATACGACTGCGAGACACTCTTTCTCTGTGGTCGAGTAATTCGCCTCGGCACGGGACAGTGATCGGCTGGCATAGGCTATTACTCTTTCCTCTCCGTGTTGATGCTGGACGAGCACTGCGCCGAGGCCGATGTTACTGGCGTCAGTATGCACCTCGGTGTCAGCATCATCGTCAAAATGTGCCAGAACGGGCGCTGGCTGCATGCGCTGTCGTAGTTCGGCAAAAGCAGCCTGCTGCTCACTAGCCCAAACAAATGGCGCGTCGTCTCTTGTAAGCCGAGTCAAGGGTTCCGCTATATTTGAAAAGCCTTCAATAAATCGTCGATAATAGGCGCACAAGCCTAGGAAGCGCCGGACAGCCGTCTTATCGGTAGGAGCTGGAAATGCGGCTACAGCGGTAAGCCTGTCAGGATCGGGTCGGACCCCTCTGGCGCTCACAACATGGCCGAGGAACTTCAGTTCTTCATAACCGAAGTGACACTTTTCTGGTTTTAGCGTTAGATCCGCCGCTCGGATAGCTTCAAGCACACTACGCAGGCGGTGCAGATGTTGCTCGAAAGTTTGAGAAAAGACGACGACATCGTCGAGGTAAACGAGACAAGTCTGCCACTTGAATCCAGTGAGTACTGTGTCCATCATTCGTTGGAAAGTGGCCGGTGCTGAACACAAGCCAAAAGGAAGGACTCGAAATTCATAAAGGCCATCAGGGGTCACAAAGGCCGTTTTGTCGCGATCTCTCTCGTCTACCTCGATCTGCCAGTATCCGCTTTTTAGATCCAGGGATGAAAAATACTGGGCACGGCGTAGTCGATCTAGCGAGTCGTCGATGCGTGGCAGCGGGTAGACGTCCTTCTTAGTGACGTTGTTTAGCTTCCGGTAGTCAACGCAAAAGCGTAGCGTTCCATCTTTCTTTTTAACCAGAACGACAGGAGACGACCACGCGCTGTTGGAAGGTTGAATGATGCCGTCGTCGAGCATCTCTCGAACTTGTGTACGAATCGCTTCGCGTTCTTTTGTTGACACGCGGTAAGGCTGCTGGTGTATCGGGCGTGTATCGTCGTAAGTGATGATCCTGTGCCTGGTGATGGAAGTCTGGCGTAGCTTTGAAGAACTGGCGAAGCATGACTGAAATTCAAGCAAGAGCTGCCGCAATGCTTATCAGGAGACAGTTCAGAATTTATATCGACAGTGCCCAGTGGCGTATCTGCAGTCTCGGCTACTTCAAATGTGAAGCAGTTCCGAACGTTTGCTATTTCGTCTGCAAACGCTAACGAAGTCCCGCGGAATAGGTGTCGGTGCTCATTGCTGAAATTCGTAACCAGCAACTGAGATCTGCCGTCACGGAGTTGTATTAGACTCCTGGCTGCACAAACACCTTGGGTCAACAGGTGTTCCAAGTTAGCATTCACGTAGAACAAGGCAGCTGGCTACGAACGTAGATCCGCAAATCCGAACCCTACTCGTGCAGGAGCCAAGTGGAGTGACGACGTGGCCACCAGCCGTTCGAATCTGTGAGCCATGCCAGGGCGTGATCACCTTCTTCAGAATTGTGGCCATTTTCCCACTTAAAATCGAATAGTCAGCCCCGGTGTCCACTAAAGCGCCAACCACATAACCGTCGATCTGAACAGGTATATCGAGAGAAAGCCGGTCATCCCGTTCAATCGAATCTGCAGCCTTAGTCCGCGTCGATCGGAGGTCTTCAGCACGTCGACTGCCAGCGACCTTGCCTCCAAAGGTTGCGTTAGTTAGTTTTCCCGGCCGGGACTGGGTGACCGCGCGCCAGCATATCGCTGGGGCGGAGGTGAAAATCTCCCCGGCGACGGTGAGCGCCACTGGCGCCCTGCAGACGATGGCATGCGCTGCTGAGCCAGGTAGTCCTCGATGTCCCGGGGTCGCTGGCCATATCGGGGTGGCGCCGAATATGCAGAAAAGCCCCGCAGCCCAAGGCGCCGGTATGGACACTGTCGGTACAAGTGGTCCGCTTCTCCACAGTGGAAGCACAGAGGTCGGTGGTCTGGAGTGCGCCACACATCCGATTTCCGAGGAGGCGTGCGTCTAACGTCGAGGTAATGTCCTGGTTGCTCCGAAGGACGTACAACTGGACCGGCATAGGCGAAAGGTGGTGACGGGCGCGGATCTTCGCAGTACTGCAGCGGCTGCACCGACTGAATGGAAGCCGTAGGTGGTGCATGAACGAACAGCGGGGGAGATGAAATAGGGCGCGTCAAGGCTTCCGCGTAGGTCGCACGACGGTATTCAGTCGGGACTACCGTAGTGTTGTCATGAGTTACAGGGTCACGGAGCGCCTGGTGTAGCTCGTCCTTTATGACGCTTGCTATGGAGCTTACCGTAGGAAGTGACGGGGCGGCAGCCTTCTGCAACTCTTCGCGTACTATAGAGCGAAGGAGCTCTCGCAGACGCTCGGTGTTGCTCCCCATAGCCGTGAAAATGTCAGTAGCGGACGCACTGTTGATTTGCCGCTCATACAGGGTGGATCGATGCTGAAGCATCTTTTCCATTGTGACGGCCTCGGACAAGAACTCGTTGACCGTCTTCGGAGGGCTCCGTACAAGACCAGCAAAGAGCTGCTCTTTGACTCCTCGCATAAGGTGTCGCAACTGCTTCTCCTCTGTCATTCTTGGATTGGCTCGTCTGAACAGGCGTGTCATGTCTTCAACATAGGCCGTCACTGTTTCGTTGGGCATCTGGATGCGCGCATGGATCGCTCGTTCAGCTCGTTCGTGGCGATCGGTGCTGGTGTACGTGTCCAGTAGCCGACGGCAGAATTCGCGCCAAGAAGTGAGTTGTTCCTCACGGTTTTGGTACCATGTTCGCGCTCCGTCCTCCAAGCAGAAATACACGCGCCGCAATTTGTCTGCGTCGTCCCATCCATTCAAAGCAGCCACACGCTCGAAGTCGACCAACCAGTCTGCGACGTCTTCGAGCTCGGTGCCATGGAACGGCGTCGGTACCTGCGGGCTCTCAAGCGTGTAGCGGTTCACCGCCGTGGTTTCCATACCGGTTGGGTTGGTTTGCACAGAAGTGCTGGTCATGCCTGTTGAAGTGCTGCGAACGGGAACGTCGACTTGCGGGGGAAGTCCCCTGATCCTGCGGCTGGCCCGATGCACGGGAGTGTTAACTGGCACTGGGCTTGTGGCACGGCTTCCAGGAGGGGTCTGCAGCATCCGTGAGGGCTACCCAGCACCTCCACCACTTGTCACGTCACCTCAGAGGTCCAGGCGAGGTTTATTGTTCGTCGAGCATCAGGGCTCTTGGCAAAACAGCGTCGGCTAAGCTCGCTCTTCAAAAAGGATAGCGCGCGCACTTCTTTCTTTCGCGAGCTGTGCCACTGGTCATGCATTTCACCCACTACTGCAGGTGGCAAGGGCGGGAGGGCAGTGTTGCATTAGTCACCCGTCTATTGCTCTACAGAAGGGACATATAGCCTTTCTTGAACGACACGTAAGGTTATCGTACTGAGTGCTTGTACGTTTGATCTTTTTTTCTAATGTTTACTCTTGGTTTTATTTGGTATCCTGCGTTATAAATGTGTTTTTGTTTTTCTGAATAAAAAATTCAGTTGCTAGTAGCGCGTTGTCCGGTGTCCTCCTTTTTTGTGTGTGCGGTGTATTTAATAATAATATCTGGGGTTTTACGTCCCAAAACCACGATATGATTATGACAGACGCCGTAGTGGAGTGCTCCGGAAATTTGGACTTTCTGGTGTTCTTTAACGTGCACTGACATCGCACAGTACACGGGCCTCTACCATTTCGCCTCCATTGAAATGTGACAGCCGCGGCCGTGATCGAACCCGCGACCTTCGAGTCAGCAGCCGAGCACCATAACCACTGCTCCATCGCGGCGGCCATGTGCTGTCTATTTAGCGCCCCCCTCTGTTATCATGAGCGTTAAAGTTTTTTACACTGTTTACGCTAGCCGCCGGGGCGCACAACATCCGCCTTGCGGGTTCTGAATGCATCGGCGGTCGTTGTCTCTAACTTCTACCACTGAAGCAAATTTAGGATGTCTTTGTGAACATCTGCACAAGGAACATAGCTGTCTAGCTCATCCCTTCATTTCTCTTGTTCTCGAACTTCCTGCCGCTTTTCAATGTCATTTATAAAACTCCTCACTGAGGGCTTCTCCTTGTAGTTCTCAGCAATTTGATGTATGCCAAGCACGGTCCGCACCGTGCTCTTTCTTTCTTTTAAATGCGAAGCATTTCTTAGCGAACTTCGGCGACTTTGAGCGTATCTATCTATCTATCTATCTATCTATCTATCTATCTATCTATCTATCTATCTATCTATCTATCTATCTATCTATATAACTATCTATCTATCTATCTATCTATCTATCTATCTATCTATCTATCTATCTATCTATCTAGCCGCCTACGACTTTGAGCGCTCCTGGCCGTATCTTTAATGTCATTTATACCAAAATTGGTATGGCATAACATGAATGTATGTGGAACATTAATGACTGGTCATTTCATTAAAATCATGACTAACTTGTCATGAAAAGTATGATTTACACGCCATGGCCATAGTGCTCCTGAGGCCGTTTTCTTAACTTGATATATCCAAAAATTGGTACGATGAAACATTTCTGCATGACCAACATAAACAACAGGTGTACAACATCATTTACATGCCACGCTCATGGCACGCTGAGGCCGTTACGCTAGCTTGATATACCCGAAATTTGGTATTGCGTGACGTGACTGTGTGACGAGCATAAATGACAAGTGGTAATATGGAAATCATGACTTGTCATGTGCAAC
>JALIZH010029046.1:0-14639 GCA_030522465.1 Rhipicephalus appendiculatus | reverse complement strand
ATAGGAGGACAGTGAGCCGTCCAGGGTTGCCAGATGCTACCGAGCGAACAAGCAAATACTCATCAGAGTCATCACAAAAGAAGTTCAAAAGAAGCGAAAAAAAAAACGAATTTTGCCATTCTTCAAAATATTTTTTTTAGTTATGATTAAAAGAAATGTCACTCAAATACGAACGGGAGTTTTAAAAAAATTACCTAATTGTTTTGTACCGTGAAAATATGCGCACCTATGAACGAAAGCACACAGCTTCTTTTTAACATTGTCTCCAGGGTAGTCTCCATTCGGCTGAATGCACATGTGCCAGTGCGTGATAAACGTTACTTGCTGATTCCTCCAACGTGTGTTTAAATTCAACACTGAACCACTAAAAGTCATTGAGAAAAGCGCTATTGGTGAACGTGATATCACAAAAATAACCATATTTTCTGGGAAAATGAAAATAAGACCCTCCCCCCCTCCCCCCCCCCCCCCCCCCAAAAAAAAAAAAAGAAAAAACAAAGCGACCAGCGACTGGAAAATTCCACAAGCGACTCGGCGAAAAAATTGACGGACACTTTGTACATTCTAAAGTGTGTTCGGCGAAAGCGTGTGGCCGTTCCACTGACTATGCCATGTCTTTTTTTCTTTTACACTCTCAGTGGGACAACACACAAAGCGAATGTGTGCGTGTTTTCTTTTTTAATTTTTTACCGCGAGTCGCAGCGAGACGCCAGACTAATCTTCCTCCGTTCGCATGCGTTAGTATTTTCTCGCGCTTTGTGCATCGTGCAAACGCCATAGCGTTCCAGCACTTAACTTGACGGGCGCTTTGTAAATTCGAAAGTGTATTCCGTGAACGCCTGTGTCCATTGAGACGGCGTCGGTCAGAATAATTGCAAACGCTGGGCACAGCGAAGCTACGCAAGCAAACAGCGAGCGCTGTAGAGTCCGACGCGACCGGCGTCCGTTTGCGCATCCCGGCGGCCACCTGGCTCCGTGCCAGAGCTCGGATGGACGGGACAGACGGACATGGACGGACGGACGGACGGACGGACGGACGGACGGACGGACGGACGGACGGACGAACACCGGACGGATGGACACCGGGCGGATGGACACCGGGCGGATGGACGGAGAGACGGACGGACATCGGACAGACACCGGACGGACGTGAGCATGAGACATTAAGGGCTTTCGCCTTAAAAGGAAGCACACATCCTCTATAAGCGGAACTGGCAACTCTGCGCGCGGGAGCTGTCGCAATACATACTGTCACGCGCGTTTCTTATTAACGCGATAGCGTTAAAGAGCTCGTTTCGCAGAAATTCCGGCGTCGGCGTCGTTGGTTGTGAGCGAAAAATCATCATCTTGTCCGTGACCGAAAAATCATCATCTTGTCCGTGAACGAAAAATCGAGAAAGATGCAAATAAAATAAATAATAAAAATTTTCGGGTCCGAGTGAGGATCGAACACGGGTCGTCTGCGTGGCAAGCAGGTGCTCTACCACACAGCCATGCCTCTGCTTGGAAATACTGTGAAAATAACTTCCTCTGCTTGGAAATGCAGTGAAAATAACTTCCATGCTTCGCAAACGCAAGCGTCCTTTCTATAGGCGTCGCAATATAACATGTAATATCCCAGGAATATTGCGTGGTACAAGCGTACATTGCCATCGGGCGTCAGAATATGTGACTATCATAACGATTCCATAGTTTAAAGCCAGCCACCCATTACAAACGGCACACACCTTACTGCGCGTATTCCCTTAACACCACGTAGTGGGTGCATAGCAAGTTCGAAAACATTTCCCACATTTGCCGCGCATAATTTCTCCTGGTTTAAAGCATACTACCCATTACATAGTATGCACTAGAGAGAGAGCGAAATTTATTAGATGGCCGAGAGGTCGGCCTGAGCTTGTGCGCTCTGGCCTGCTACTCAGCACAGGGGAAAAGGGAAAGGGAAGAAAAGGGTGATGATGATGATGGGGACAGGAAGAGGTGATGCGTATGTACATTGACCACGTCACACCCAGTGGTCTTCTTAAAGTCTACTGTCAAGTCCAGTATTTTTCATAAAATCTATAAGTGCCCTTGTAGCAGTCCTTGATGCTGTCTGGTCGGGCATTGCGGACAATATGTTAGTTTCACTTAGTGTGTGAACACCGATGCCGGCCAACGTTGAAACCAGCATCTTCCGTTGGGACACGTAAAGAGGGCAGTCGCACAATAAATGTGTTAGAGTCTCAACCACTGGACAGCGCTCACAGTTCGGGCTGTCAACACGGCCGATGAGGTGCGCGTAGCGTCGGGTGAAGGCGTCGCCTAGTCGAATCCGGTGCAGCAGACTGGCGTGGTGTCGCTTTATTTTAGCCGGCAGTCGAAAAGTCATGTTAGGGTCTGTTTCCCGCAGACGCCTATGCCGATTGTCCGGTTGAGACCAGTAAGTTGTTGTGAACTCTCGCATAAGTGATCTCAACAAGAAGTTCACGTCACTGCGAGAGTACGGAATATGTACGAGAATGGCGTTGTTATCCAAAGCGGTTTTTGCTGCATCATCAGCGAGCACGTTGCCTGCCAAGCCACAGTGTCCAGGTACCCATTGGAAGATGACCGAGTGACCATTCCGTTGCGTGATATCGAATGCCTGTATAATTTCGGAAGCCAATACGTAATATTGTCCTCGTCTTGAGCATGAATTGAGAGCTTGCAATGCGGATTTTGCATCAGAAAGTATAGTCCACTTGCGTGGTGCTTGGTCCGATACAAAGCGCACAGCTTCCCGTATAGCAACCAATTCTGCTGCTGTTGATGATGAGTTATGATCTAATCTGTACTGCCGGGAGATATCCAGTTTAGGGACCACAGAAGCGGCGGTTGAAACGCAAGGAGTCACAGATCCATCAGTGTATACATGTATAGAGTCGTTGTATGTCTCAGTCAAGTATGCCAGGGTGAGTTGCTTTAGGCCAGCACAAGGAACCCGTGATTTCTTTGGGATCCCGGGTATTTGAAGACACACCAGTGGTTTTCTCAGTGTCCACAGTGGCACTTCAGGGATCTCGGTTGGTGCAAAACCTAGAGGAATGGTACTTCTGTGAGTATTGATGCATTCCGAGTAGGCACAGCCTGGTCGGTTCGTCGGCAGTGAAGACAAGTGGTGGTGCGCATGCCGGGTCAGCAGCCGAAGGTGAATTCGAAGAGGTTCACAAGACGTGTAAACCTCTATAGGGTAGGTGCGTGACTCTTCGATGGTGCCTGATGTTGTAGTACATCGAGGGAGGCCTAGGCATGTCCGGAGTGCTCGCGCTTGAAGGCTCTTCAACGTACGAATGCACGTTGTACGCATACGTGAAAGCACAGGTGAGCTGTAGCGGAGATATCCCACAAACAATGCCTGGTACAACTGAAGAAGGCTTTTCTCAGAGGGGCCCCATCTTAGTCCAGCTACAACACGAAGCACGTCTACAAAGCTGTTTAGCTTGGTCCGCAGCGCTGTGACGTGCTTCGACCAAGATAGGTTGCGGTCAATAACGACGCCTAAATATCTGTAATGCGTCACAGCAGGAATCACTGCTCCGTCAGCGAATATCGGATACCGCGTCATTGATTTCCTTGTGAACGCCAATGCAGCACACTTTGCAGTTGAGAGTTGCAGGCCTTGACGGCGCAAGTACTTGGATGTTATTGACGTAGCCTGTTGTAGTCTTGCTCGCATTTGTGGGCGCGTTACTCCGGAAGCCCATATGCAAATATCGTCTGCGTATACGCTGATTTTGACATTGTCAGGAAGCTCCGCACCAAGACCAATGAGCGTGACGTTGAACAGTGTTGGGCTGAGGACCGCGCCTTGTGGAACGCCACGGTTGACATAGTGCCTGCCGGTGTCGCCATCAGCCGTTGACATGAAAATGGTACGATCACTGAGATAGCTGGCAATCCATGCGTGAAGTGGACCTCCTACGCCAACGTCTTCAAGCGCGTCAAGGATGGCTTCATGAAGGACGTTATCGTAGGCGCCCTTTATGTCCAAAAAAATTGCACCAACTAACCTCCGGCGTTGTCTTTCCTGTTCCACAGACGAAACTAGGTCTATAACTCCGTCTATGGATGAACGACCCCTGCGGAAACCATTCATGAAATCTGGCAAGGTGAAAGTATTCTCCAAGAGCCATTCCAGTCTCGTAAGCACCATGCGTTCCATCACCTTGCCGACGCAACTGGCTAAGGCAATTGGTCTGTAAGAAGAGAGTTCGTTGGAACACTTGCCTGGTTTCAATATGGCCACTATGCGGCTGCACTTCCAGTTATCTGGTACAGTCGCCGTGTCCCACGTAGCATTATAGAAGGACAAAAGAGCTTTCCGTGCTTCCTGGCTGAGATGAGAGAGAGCCGAATAAGTGATTCCATCAGGCCCTGGCGCAGAGGAGTGTCGGGAGGCAGAGATAGCAGCGTCGAGCTCGTGCAAAGTGAACGGCAAGTCGAGACGCTCGTCACAGGATGGTGGTGAGGCATAACATGAAGGTGATCCCGGTGAGAAGGACGTGCCTACGAGCAATCGGCAATAATCTTCTGCTATTTCTACTTCACTCCGCCCGTGATTTAGGGCCACACCTCGGAATGGGAACAACTGCGGCGTAGGTGTCCGAAGGCTTCGTACAACCTGCCATATTCGTGATAGTGATTTCCTGGGATCTCTAAATCTCCCCGACCCCTTTCCCCAGTGTAGGGTAGCATACCGGTCCTACTAGACCGGTTAACATCCCTGCCTTTCTTTTCCCTCCTCTTTTTTCCTTCCTGGGATCCAGAGAACCACAAAATGTTCTCCACCGTTGCCTGTCAAGCTTATCGAGGTGTCGGAGTACATGTCGCTGTGCTTGACGAGATGTAGACAGGTCTGATGGTGATCTCGTCCTCCTGTACTTTCTTTCTGCGCGGCGACGCATTGCACGCAGGTGCTCGTATTGTGCGTCAACCTGCGATCTGGGTTTAGGCACACTGATGAGTTTAGTGTTTGCTGTCAAGGCTGAAGTGATTGAAGTACGCAGTAGGGACGGGATATCGTTATCACGTTCAACTCTTAAAGGCGAAGCTTAAGGGTCCCCCAATTTTTTCACTTTTACTGTATTCGGTTTACGCCCACAAAGACTGTGAACAAACCGCGCCTGCAGTGTTCGAGAAGGTTCACGATTGTAGCAGATCATTTTGTTAAGATTGCGCGCAAGACGCGAACACCCAAGATTATTCGAGAGCTCGCGCGACGACCAGAGAAAAGGCTAGAATGTTCGACGCGTGATCTATAGGGGGTATTCACGTGACGTCATCGGGCGCCATTTTGTTGTACGATTCACAGCTTCACTGTTGTGGAGATAAGCAGATCAAGATAAGAAAGCGCGGCTTTCACTGTGCTGGCTGTACAACTAAATGGCGGCCACTTTGACGTCAGTGCATACTCCCCTATAGACGATTTTCTGCAGCTGGTTTGTTTAATCAAAACTAGATGGCGCCACCACTGCACCGTGGCCGTCTCCTACCGCGGCCATTTCAATGCATTGACCTTTGGCAGTGCTGCTCAATATGCCTCGATCCGTGTCGCGTCGTCTGCTCGGCGTCCCATAGCGTCTGCGCGCACGCGAGTAAGAGTGAGCAGACGGCAGCGCCGGAAAAGTCAACATGGCGACACCTGTGGATGCAGTTCCCTTCCGCTTCGAATTTATCACGTCGTCGTCCTGCGTTGTGTGGCCCCTAAGTGCGTAACCAACGCATTTATTTGCTTTATATTTACGTCCTGAAGCTTTGAGAGCAATGTATTCGTCGGCATTCTGCAGCGTTTTCAAGATTCATTCTCAAATTCTCGGCGACAAGGCTTAGCAGGCGTGTCTAAATAAACACAGCTAATCTCGATAATAAAGACAGAACATACCTGATGCTTTGTACCCCAGCGTGAGATGACACTGAGCGATAGCTCATTTCACCATTTATTTATTGCTGTGAACACAGTGGGCGAGTAACAAGCGCGAGTTCGGATCGAAGCGGGCAGTCGCCTCTGCATGGGTGCTGCCATGTTGGCTTCTAACCCCAGCTGCTGGCGCTTACGGCCACGGCCGCTTCGCTGGCCGAATGCGTTGGCTGGGGCAACTGGCTGGGGGAAGGCCCGTTACGGATCAAACATGGCAGCGCCCGTGCGCCCCTGCGGAAAATCGTCTATAAAAGCCGTCGCGTTCTAACGATGATCAGTTGATCGACAGCCGACGCTCCGTTCGCCGCTATCTTGCCAGCGTGTATTGTTGTAATCTGACTTTACGTTTCACGGCCACAAGTTCGGCCAAATAAACAGTTTCTTCTTTGACACGCCGACTGTTGCCTTCGTCGACGTCACGACCACGTGACGATTGAGCGAGTCTTCCGGGACACAAAGGAAAGTTTATTGAACCAGTATACGCAAGCACTGGAGGCACTTAAACACACTAACTTCGAAATTGCGTCAGTATAACTTATACAAAAACGCTAGACGCTATTTTACTCAGACGTCTTTAAAACATCGTGCGGTGCTAAGACACAGGTTACCTCTCAAGGTGCTAAAGAGAAAAAAGACACTTACTCACACTTACAGGACACTCAACCGACTATCATCATAGCTACCTGCATCCCAACATAAACAACCAGCGCAGTTGTTCAAGCTGTGCCCACAACTTGTGCGAAAACATTCTTTTGAGCTTTGCGACAATCGTAAGGCACATTCACTTGACAAAAGCTACTTCATCGTCAGAGCATGGTCTTTAAACTAACGAAGCGTTCAAGTAATAGTGCAAACTAAATACATTAATCTGGTCGGCGTGTTGTTAGCTTCATTTGGCTCACCGGTTATCGTCGTAGTTTTAGTGACAAAGCCCTCGCGTTTTAGTGACAAAGCCCAAAGATTAGGCAGTATCGTAATCGTCGGCGAATTTTTTTTCGAGGAAAGCTCGTTGCAACTCCCATGTTTCGGTGGCGGCGTCGTAAGCGGGAAAACCCAGCGACGGCGAGCGTACGGAAACGCCGCTCCCGAAGGTGCGTCGGTCACATTTGTATTTGGTACGCAAAACCCCAGAAAAGTATGGCTTCAAACTTGATTAAATGCACAGTGCACGCGACTGAAACAATAACCAGGACAAGCACAAAGCCACGTCGACCGTCACAAAAGCGCTGACCAAAAATGTGGTTTAGCGCGATATGTCCACAAATATATAAATGTTGTACCTGGATATGTACCTCGAATTCGTGCGACTAACTCTGTTTGTTAAATGGCGATGCGACACGGCGAGCCTCGGCGCATATAAAAGAACAGGTCCTAATGAGGCGAGTGGTTGGTCAGCGCTTGTGACGTGGCCTTGAGTCTCTTCTTGTCTGGCCTTACATTTTCTATACCGTAAATTCCAGATATACGTGTTCTCGCCGGCGCATCCAGTGAATACGGTAATACCAGAGATCCGATTCGCAAAGTTCCTTTGTTAAGTATATAAGCGGCATTTTCCATTGTCCGACCGTCTTCGTTATTTATTAAAACAACTTCACACTCAACCGGCACTTACAAACTAGTTACAAACTAGCATGGTTATTCGAAAGCGTTCTTATTGCAGCTCTTCTCTCGTTTGTATTATTTGCCTTGCTCTGTCAAATATATATATATTTTTTTATTTGCGACATAGACTTGCCCTTAAGGCATAATATTTGTTGTGTATTAAATGTGCGCCGTTAGGCCGGTGTTGTGTATGAAGTGAAGCAGTGTCTTGTGGAATGTGTTGTCATGTATCCATCGGTCATAACTGTTTGTGTCGCCTCCTTCCAAAAAAGAATCGATGCAGAGTGTCAAGGTGGGGCACCTATAAGCAGCAGGAAATTGGAAATGCGAAAATCTATAGCTCCGTGGAGCATGCACTTCACGAAAGGAGGGAAAGAGATAGATAGGAGTAGTTCTTTCTCTCTCTCTCTCTTACGGGTCTAGATTTACCAAAGAACAGCAAGAGTTGGCTGTCTAAACTCGAAGGTCATCCGCTTTGACATAGAAAAGCTGGCGAAAGGGTAAAGGTATGAGAAAAGTTTATTTGAAACCTCTTGCAACACTCGCCCGCGGTAATGCACGCTGTGGCGTGCGTGCTCCTCCGCTTTTCAGTGCCGAAGCGAATGGAGTGAAAAAACGCACTCGATTCGTTTCCGCAAAACGCGCTCTATAAAAAAAGAGCAAAACGAAGAGAGAGCTCCAAACGTGGTAGGAACAAATAAAGCAATAATAACACATTCGCACTGCGACATAGAACGTGCTGTTAAACTCGCACGAGTTCGAAACAAAGATGCAGGTTCCGAGGAGGAATAAATTCCTTGCTGCTAATGAAGCATAATTGTACCGTATACACGGAAAATAGACACAGATTTGCTAGCCTATAAGCTAACCTTGGGACTGAATGTCAAGTAAAACAATAACATATAAGGTGCCGTTTGTATGCAGTAAGCTGCTAACTGCACTCTGGAGCGCGATTTGATTTTGTGTGTGTGTGTGTGTGTGTGTGTGTGTGTGTGTGTGCGTGTGCGTGTGCGTGTGCGTGTGTGTGTGTGTGTGTGTGTGTGTGTGTGTGTGTGTGTGTGTGTGTGTGTGTGTGTGTGTGTGTGTGTGTGTGTGTGTGTGCAGTAAGCTCTATAATATTCGCCCTATAAGTTTCTTTGTATTTTTTTTTAGTCCTTTGATTCTGTTCATTTATCTTCCGTTGCAGGGAGCGTTCGGCGTTACCGATAACGGAGGCACAAGCTTAGTGCGAGCCAATGACGATGGGGGGAAAAAGTGAAGAAGGAATGGAAAACGACATGAACCTTTACGCAGCACAAACCGACCATAAATCACAGAGACTGCGCGCACAAGAAAGCGTACGCTTTACGTATAGTCGCTTATTTCGAACGCATTCGGCGTTATGTCGATTACGATATATTGAACCGTGTTACGTTAGTGCATCGCACATAACTGTGTATCGTGGGTTAACGCTAACTTATACGATACTGTGCCTCCGAGCTAGACCTGTGCGCCGGTCCTAAAATCGCCGGCGGCGGCGCGCCGGTGTTTGCACTTCCGGCGGCGGCGCGTCAACGGCGCGGGGTTCATCGGATCGGCGGCGGCGCGGCGCGAAGGTTGGGGGGGGGGGGGGGGGGGGGTTCAAGAGTTGGTAGGGTGATAAATTTGAGCCTTGAATTTTCAAAAAAGAACAATGTTTCCCCGAAAGGGCGAAGCAGTGAATGCCGCCGCAACATAGTCGTAATGTTATATCGAACAAAGCTTAGAAGCTAACTCTTTCATCCGATGTCACGAAACTGCAAAATGCTGGTGTAGGGAATGCGGCCGGTTCACGTGAGAGTAGTGGTTTTCGTGCAGTTTGTCGTATCAGTGCTCGCAGCACGAAGCGGTGAGATCACAGCGCGTAGAAGAGTATACGAGCCGTTTACTGATCCCTGCCGAGTTAGCGCGCTCGCCAGCGCTCATGACCGCGCCGTAATAGTCAAAGTTCACAGCGCCGGCTCGAGCCACGCAGCCCCTTTACCCCGGCGTCCCTTCGTACTACTTCGTCCAGCAAAAGACGAACAAGGCACTTGCTTTTTGGTTGAGGAGCAATAGACGGCAGGCCTCCTACGCGGAGTGATGTTATAGTACGCGCCCTCTGTGTGACGGAGATGGGATTTATGCTTCAGCCGTGTTCCACGCTAGCGCTCGCGAGCTTTTACTAGCGGGTACAGCATAAGATGTGTGTACAAAAGTGAATGACTTGTAGTTGATACTGAACATGATGGCGACGATGAAAACCTATACAGAGTGTCCAAATAATTGTTATCGCAATAAAAAAATATACAAAAACCATGGAAACAAGCTCGGCCTTTTTTCTTTTTTTTTTTTTTTAGAGCTGCATCGTCTTTGCTGTTAAGAGTTCGTCTGTTGGAAGAATCAAACAATTCGGCACCTCTTCCATCGGTTGCGTTCTCCCTTTCACAACAATTCGTTTTTTTTTTTTTTTCATAAAGCACGTGTACAATGTTAGCGCTGAGCTTTGAGCCTATCAGGATTTCGAGCTTGACGGTAACACGCTGTTATTTGCGCTTGCGTAATCGAAAACTCGCAAAATGGAGCGAAATCAGCTCATCGCGCACGATAATCTTGCGAGGGGAGGAAGAGCAGGTGGGCGAATGCATGGCAAAGCAGGATAGGAGACAATTTACAACTGACATTTCTATATAGACCAGTCGAGAGTATGTGCCCTAATTCTGTCATGTGAATCACCATTCTGGCGTCACGAAAAGCGCCAAAAAAAAGTCCCAGTCTCGCCGTAAGGGTGAAGCAATGAATGCGATAGCAAGAAATTAGAATGTCTCACGTAGAACCATAGGCGTGCGCAGGGTTACCGTTCAGGGGGGGGCGAAGGTTCGTCGCAGCGCCCCCCTTCCCTATTAAGTCAATGTATAGGGCAGACATTGCGCCCCCCCCCCTCTTAGGTTTTTAGGTGACTAGGGGGGCGGCCGCCCCCTCTGCCCCCCCTCGTGCGCACGCCTATGCGTAGAACGACAAGCAGCTCGATACTTGCAGCTGCCCGCTGAAGCACGAAGAACGACGCTCGAACAGGACGCGCAGGTATACACAGGACAAGTGTGAACTAACTATCACAGTTGTTACGCCTTTGTGCTTCAGCAACACGCTGAAAGTGTCAAAAAACGCAGCAGACTAAAGGTGTGCTCGGTGTTCTTTTTTTTTTTTTTCGTTCCACATCACGAGCGGGGTACAGAAAGGGGCCCCTTTTTGTGCGCGTCTCAAGGGCAGTTTTCAAATTGAAAGAAAATGCAGGAGCGTTGCGTGATAGAAAACACGCTCTAGCTCCTCCGAGACCTGCATACCGCC
Organism: Rhipicephalus appendiculatus; assembly: GCA_030522465.1. NCBI lineage: Eukaryota > Metazoa > Arthropoda > Arachnida > Ixodida > Ixodidae > Rhipicephalus > Rhipicephalus appendiculatus. The sequence continues at coordinate 3,754 of JALIZH010029046.1, read as the reverse complement.
AGCGGTAAATGGTGTCTATAAATAGCTTGCCGTTAGAATACCGGCGCATGCATGGTGCGTGGCTGAGTAATCTAACGCAACGCGCTGCGGAGCGAGGGGGTCGCTGGTTCGAATCCCCAGTTGGTTGCATTGGTCTTCTGATTTATTTTTCTTTGAGCTTTATATGTGCCTATATATATATATATATATATATATATATATATATATATATATATATATATATATATCCGGGGCATGACGGCGACGGAAAACTCAGTCGAGAGTGGCCATATAATTTCCATTGCAATAAAAAAAATAGGAAACGTCATGAGAGGATAACGACCTCGATGTTGCATTTTCAGAGGCTGTCTATGGGCCTTAAAAAGACCGCGTGTGCAAATACGGACACAAGAGCATAGGTCGGCACTTTAAGGGAGTACTCACTCAAACTCACTCACCACAATTTTTTCAGCTTCGCACTCACTCACGTTCACACTCACGTCCACTCACACTCATGAGTACTCACTCACGTTCACACTCACACTCATGAGTACTCACTCACGTTCACACTCACGTCCACTCACACTCATGAGTACTCACTCATACTCAACTCACCACGTTCAAATGAGTGTGAGTGAGTGTGAGTTGAGTTGAGTGCACTCATGAGTGAGTGTGCCGAGCTCCATAGGTCGGCACTTTAAGGGAGTACTCACTCAAACTCACTCACCACAATTTTTTTCAGCCTTCGCACTCACTCACGTTCACACTCACGTCCACTCACACTCATGAGTACTCACTCACGTTCACACTCACGACCACTCATACTCATGAGTTCTCACTCACGTTCACACTCACGTCTACTCACACGCATGAGTACTCACTCATACTCAACTCACCACGTTCAAATGAGTGTGAGTGTGTGTGAGTTGAGTGCACTCATGAGTGAGTATGCCGAGCTATGCACAAGAGAGTAATCAAGACACCGCAAATGCCGCTAACTGAAAAATCGTACAGCGGCGGAAAAGAAGGTTGACAAAAAAGTTAAGGCAGCTTCGCACTAGTGGTGCCAAACCTGAAGGAAGTGCGGAGCTGGGTAGCCCTCTTTGTTTCTCTTCGGTTTTCTCTTCCTTTCCTCCTCTTTCTTTTTTTTTCTCTGTTTTCGTTCCTTCTGTGTTTTGTTCTCTCTATGTTTTCTTCCCCTGTCTTTTTTTTTTTTTTTCGTTTTCTTGCTCTTTTTATTTGTCGTCCTAAGTTTTTCCTTTCTTGATTTCTGTTTCTATTTTTTGCTTGCTTCCTCTTTTTTCCTATCTTAATACGTTGTTTTGCCTGTGTTACGCCAAGCGATGACAGCATATGACAACATACGACAGCCCGGGCCCCTAAAGTGCTCCACACTTAGTATTATTAAGGCGCTCGAAGACCAAGAGGAAGATGACTTCTCCTATAGGCGCGAACGCGCTCTCAGTATCCTACAGATAGCTATGCAATAAGTGGTTTCGCCTGCGTTTCGCCAAGCTACGACAGCATACAATGAGAGCGTCAGTGACAGCATACAGCAGCCTGGCCCCTAAAGTGCTCCGCGCTTAAAATACTTATTTGCGCATTCCCAGGCAAGAGGCGATACCTATCAGTGAGTTGCGCGTGACGGTCTACGTGAGAGATAACTGATTACTCTCTTGACTTCACTCTTGTGTTTGCGTTTTCATGTCGTGTCGCTCAGCGATCAATTATTGCAATTTTTCTTTGCCTTAATTTCACTATTTATTTATCGATTTACTACAGTAAAAATGAAAAGAAAAACGTGCGTTAACCCATCGATATATATAACTTATCTATTTGGTTTATCTATGCAAAATGTAGTAAGTCCAAAACTGCACGAATATGCTATCCAGCTAGTTGGGTCGACGCCGCAGCGTTGAGGTGAGTCAATACTCTTGAGACTTCTGGAGGACAGAGAGACAACTTCCGGGGAGCGATTCTCGACGTGTCCATCTTAAGGTGTCCACAGTCCATTTCGGCACAGCGCATTCAATTACTCGAAAAAGCGGAGAGCCGTGATGCTTGCTCTTGACCACGCCGATGCACCAAACCCACCAGCACATTCCCAGTGTAAGAAGTTCGAAAGTGGACGAAATGTACAGAAACAGGAACTTTTCCAGTCTTAACTTGCATGAATGTGTCGCATATGTTTGAGAACGATGCAGGAAATGCGTACCGTTCTTCACAGGTGCGTTAGAAGGGCGGCCGCATTAAACCTTATTCGATGGCTTACGCGATCAGGAATTTACGCACGCCCTCCGAGATGTACGCCCAAAAAGCGGGTGTCTGGGCGCTGCGTTCGTTGCGTTGAAGCACATTCCGTCCCTCTCATTATTATCGAGAGTTGTGAAAGCTTCGTGATATCGAAATGACATTGAGGAAGAAGAACCGGAAACAAGGGGCGTGCTGGTTGCCGAACTCCTGCCAATCAGCTGCGGCCGAAATGCACAGTCCACTAGGGGGGACACATCGAGAATAATTCCGCAACCATGAAAAATGAAACAGGAGCATTCTGGGTACTGTGACCAGAGCATGGAGCACGAGGGGGGAGCGGCGTCGGTGGAGGTTGCTTTGTGGAAGCTGGGCGCGTGCGCGCTCGTGAATTTTCGTTCTTTTTTCTTCCCATGAGCTCACCAAGAAAGAGGAAATAAAACAAGGGCATGGCGGAAATTGTGACACGAGCCCGAAGAGGTAGCGCCTTCAGAGGAGGTTGGCTTATAGATGCTAGGCGCACTCTCTCCTATTTTTTCCCTCTATGGTTGAAGCGCATTCCGTTCCTATAATTTGAGTCGAGAGTTGTGAAATCTTCGCGACGTCAAAATGACGTTGAAGAGGAAGAACCGGAAAGAGAGGGCGCTTTGCTGGCCGAGCTCCCGCCAATCAGCGCTGGCTGAAATGTAGACTCCATTACATGGACACATCGAGAAAAGCACCTCCGGCGAAGTGATGTATTTTATGTCCAGATTCCCCCGTTCGGGTTAAAATGAAAGACTAACGGCGGCGCGCCGCAATTATTGCGCGGCGGCGGCGGCGGCGTGGTCACTCTCGAAACTTCGGCGGCGGCGCGACCGGCGTGAGCAAAAATAGGCGGCGGCGGCGGCGCGGCGCGGCGGCGCACAGCTCTACTCCGAGCGTCATACGTTTAACAGCGCATCGTTCTCGCGCGCATCGTTATTAAATGCCACTAAAACATATATTCTCGCTTGTATAAGAGAAAAATAGGCACGTACTGGGTCAGCGACACGTGTATCTCCTTATTCAGTATCGGACCACCGTAATTTTTTTAAATTATATATGTTCTTCTTCCTTTGCCACGATGAACATGCAGACACTTTCTTCAATATGTGCGTAATTTGTATTTTTACGTTCATATTGGGCACTCGTGAATTAGAGCTTGTGCTGTTTTGTCTTCTATTCTTGATCCATGTCGTTGTTCATTTGTCTGTTTCTGGCTTCAAAACGACAATGTAGCTCTTATTTCTTTCTTTCTTTCCTTTTTTTTTTTTTTTTTTGTGCGCTGAAGAACACAAGACGAACGGCCCACGGATACAGCGCTAACTCCCAATATTTTCTTTATTTACTTCAGCGACGCATGCCAGGATAGAATACAGTAGAAGCATAAGTTATAGTGTGCTAGTGTGCACTGAGAGTTAACATAAAATGGCAACATAACGTTACTCAAACGTTAGCTGCAAGATTATAGGATTACTCAACTTCAGCCACACCCGCTGAGTCA
>JALIZH010029045.1:10000-49250 GCA_030522465.1 Rhipicephalus appendiculatus | reverse complement strand
TACTGCTCACAAAATCTCCCCACATTGTTGTCGGTCCAACATGATACCTGGTAGACAAATAACAGTGAAGTTTCACTTCAATTCTGTGCTTTATCCTGATCACTTTTCTCATAAGCTATTGATATTCGCGCATACTTTGGGTTACCGTCAGTGTTTTGCACCACTGAAAACTTTAAATACAGTCAAAATGTTTCCTCAAATTTTCAAAGGTCACCTCTGCAACTGAGTCTTCACCACCCTTTGTAGCATTTTTCTTTCTTTATTAATAAAAAATTAGGGCATCACACACATTGTGTTCAAATCACATGAGCCTGCCTGGTACACATTCACTTGGAGGAAAGCATGGCCAGGGATAGCCGAGCCAAATGGTTGATCTGTCTCAGTGCCTTTACAATATAATACGCCGTGGCACTGCATCATGCAATTCCATTAATCTACTTATGCACCATGGGTTTTTCTACAAGAGCCAAAGGCTGGGACTCTCGGCTGGCACCCTCTGTGTACACAGTTATGAATTTCAATGCTGCGCATAAGGTAATGACGCAACTCAGGGCAAAGTACATGAAGAGGTACATAATTCCCGTACTTCTTTTCTTCGGCTTGCGTTGCGTCATTACCTTTTGCACAGTATGAACTAACCATTTCAACATGTTTTATTGAGATGTATTTCTATGCGTGGGAAATGTTCCGCTTCATGCTCTTACTCTCAATCTGTACAAATTGTATGAGTGTACACATGTTTACACTGATGTGGCATTCTTTTGTATGCTTACCCTAATTATTTGATTGGATTATGTGTTTTTGTATCCTATTTATATTGTACGCGTGCTCGATGTACGCATTCCTGTATTAAGGTTTTACCACAGCAGTATTCCGAAGTGTTCATTTCTTTGGAGTTGTTATTACTGATATTATGACTCTACTATTGCCTAAGCATGCAGATATTGACATTTCCTTCAATAAAAAGTCACGTGAAGAAAATTATTTGCGCTTTTTGCTTCACGAGCGAGCGCCGAAAGCGGCTGCTAAGCAGCCGCGACGGCGCCGCTCGCTACCATTCGTCACGCTACAACAGCGGCAACACGAAGCAGAAAAACATACACACATCATGTACGTACATCGACAATAACGCAGAGAGACGGTGCAGCAGCAATTAGTACGCAAAACGCTTCAAACGACGCCGCGGCCGCAGGGCCGGCGGCACCGTAGGCGAGCAAGCAACCGCAAACGGGCGCGGCCATATTGGATTTTTCATTTTGGATTGGCTCGCCTCATGTTGATTTTAGCAATCCAGTCAAGTACCGCCGCTCCCAGGCACCGCTACCATCGCCGGAAACGGAAAAATCGTCCCCATTGGCCCTATGGGTATGTCACTCCACTGCCTGGGTCTCGGGGCGGTGCTGCTTCAGGAGCACGACGGTGTCCTCCGGCCTGTCGCCTTTGCGAGCCGGTCACTTAACGCCGCCGAGCGCAACTACAGCGTGACTGAAAGGGAATGTCTCGCTATAGTTTTTGCTCTCCGGAAGTTCGACTGCTACGTCGACGGTGTGCCATTCGTGGTGGAAACGGACCACATGGCACTCACCTGGCTTAAGCGCTTGCGCGAGCCCTCGGGCCGCCTCGCGCGCTGGGCGTTGACATTGCAGCGGTACAACTTCGTTGTACGCTACCGGAAAGGGAGTTCAAACGTCGTGGCTGACGCCTTGTCACGTGCCCCCCGTTTTGGTGTCTGACACTTGTGTCCGCCACTCCCGAGAGCAGCCGCACCTAGTAGACTCCGGGGCCTCTTGCTCCAAGGAGTCGAAAGGCGCGCAACCCGACGGCGAAGTCACTTTCGAGTCGATCGCTTCGGGTGAGGACGCATACCTGGTAGACCCTTTCACGTCCGACGGTATCGTCTTCAGCAGAGAGGACCTACTCAAGGCACAGCAGGACGATCCGTTTTGTCAGCAAATTGTTGACGGGCTCAATGAGCTGAGCTCCCAAGAGGAGCGTGGCGGTCAACCCGCCGGGCGCAAACGGACAGCCGGTATTGCTGTCGACGCCGAGTGCCGGACGCAGGCTGGTATTGCTGCGGGCACGCTGGACTCGTATCTGCTTGATGCTGATGGTGTTCTCCTGCGCTACGTACCATCTGAAGAAGCTCCCCAGGAGTCTTTCAAGGTGGTGATACCCCGCAGTCTAAGGAAAGCCACCCTCGGCTATTTCCACGACTCGCGGTTGGCCGGACATGCGAGTGGCCTTAAGACTTTTCAAAAGTTGTGCCGCTCTGCTACCTGGCCTGGCATGAAGCGTGATGCCCTTCACTACGCCCGCTCATGCCGCGTGTGCCAATGCGTGAAGCCTCGTGGGGGCAAGCCTCCCGGGCTCATGCAGCCGATCGACAGCCAAGAACCCTGGCGAGTCGCGGCCTGTGACATTATGGGACCCTTCCCAAGAAGCCGGAGAGGCCATGTTTTTCTCCTGGCAGTCACAGATCACTTCACGAAGTGGGTCGAGTTGTTTCCCCTTCGGAAGTTAACGGCACGTGCAATCTGGGACAAGTTGACCGAGGTCTTTACCCGCTTTGGCTTTCCGGCGGAGTTGATCACGGACAATGCGTCCTATTTCACGGCCAAGGTGTTTGTGGATGCGTGTGCTGCCTTTGGCATTAAGCACCGCAAAACAACCACGTATCACCCACAGGCCAACCCGACTGAGCGGATCAACCGCAACCTCAAGCCCTTGCTGACAGCCTTTGCACAGCAACACAGGGATTGGGACGCCTGTCTTAACGAGATTGGCTTCTCCTTGCGGTCCACAGTGAACCGTTCGACAGGGTACACGCCCGCTTTCCTCAACTTCGGGAGAGAGCTGCCTAACCCCATGGACCGCATTCTGCGGGGCGGCAGCGGGGGCGTGCGCCACGAAAGCCGGCCCGTCTGGCTACGCGGCGGAACTGCGCTCGCGGATGGACGCAGCCCTCGACCTGGCGCGCTCCAACCTGGCAAAAGCGCGAGCTGGACAGAAGGCTCAATACGACCGGTCGCATCGGGACGTGCACTACGATGTCGGCGATCTCGTCCTCAGACGCAACCACGTCTTGAGTGACGCCGCCAAAGGCATCTCGGCCTCCCTGTCGGCCAAGTGGTTGGGCCCATACCGAGTGCAGACCAAAGTGTCGCCTCTGGTGTACAAGCTGGCTGACTCCCAAGGGAGACAAGTCGGCGGTCCAGTTAACGTCTCCGACCTCAAACCTTTCGTTGCCCGTAGCAACGACTTGGGAGTGGGGGAGGCGGTCACCGAACCGCAGGAAAACCGTGAAAAGGCTGGCCCCAAGCCACGCCACCGGTACAACCTGCGGAAACGCACTTAAGCAACCTTTCTCCTACTAGCAGGTAGCTGGACTTTATTCCATGCCACGTTAGTGAAAGGAGAATAAGTGCTAAGGTGCGCAGACACACGTCTGAAAGTGGTAGAAGGCCCTCTTGGTCGAAAATACCCTTGGATGTGTCGTCCAAGCCTTACCCTGGCAAGCGCCCCCTTTGTTGGGCAGCACTGTCAGACAGGCACCCTTGTTGGCAAGCCGGCTATGCCGGGGGCATTTCTGTCCGCTTCTACGTCGTCCAGCCGTCTCCCCTGTGCCCGACTCTTCTGTGCCGCCAGCCTGTTCCTGACCAGTTGGCCTGCTGTCACCTGGTCTGCCCTGCTGTGGCCTGGTCCCCGCCTTTTGCCCTCCTGACACCACCTGCCTGCCCACTTACCTGGCGGCCTCGGCAGCCGCTTTCGGCAGCTGGTCTGCCCACTCAAGCTTTGGCCCTGGCCCGGGCGTGGTCGCCCCGGCTCCCGTCTCCTGGCTGCCTGCCGTTCCTGCCGGCTGTTCCTGCCTGCCCTCGTCCCAGCGACTTTTGGCGGTCGGCTGCTGCACGCACCTTGCAGCCACGCCTCGTACGTTCCCGGCTGCCATCTCCAGACCAGCGAACTTCAAGCGAGCTGGCTGTCTCCCGTTGTGCTGTGCTGCCCCGTTCCTCTTGGGCTGCGGACCTTCTTCCTGGCAGTGGGCTCTCCCTGGTGTGGTGAAACTTTGGTGGAACTTTTGGTGGGACTGTGGAGCGACCAAGGCCTACAATGGACTCGCGTCAACGGGAATGACAACTTCGCCTGTCCGTGCTGTGCGGCAACGTTCTTCTGTCCTGGCCTTCGTGTAGACGACTTCCCCTTTTGGACATTGCCCCGTTGGCCAGCCCCCTCGCGGCTGAGCTGACCTTGCCACTTGGCCTCGGACAGCCTCTTTCACAGGCTGGCCTCGGTCTTTAGGAGGGCGGAATGTGGGAATCGAGCGCGCCCTCCCCTTTGGCGCCTCGTTCCCCAGCTAGCGCGAGTGCTGGCCCCGTGCTCCTCGAGCGCCGGGAACATGGCCACCGTGGTTTCGCCGCCAGGCCTTTTTGTCTGGTGCAAGCCACGTGTCGGTCTTCTCTGCACGGAGACACGTTGTCCGAACATGCCCGGACAATGCCTACCCCTCGCATCACGCTAGCACACGTGACGGTGCTTCGCCGATCGTCATTGGCCGCCCGTGACTGCCTCCTCTCCCCTGAGCTTGCTCCCCGCCCGGCGCTCGCTCGCCGCGGCAGATGCTCACAGGCCTACACGAGAGGTTGACGCGCTGCTTGAGCAGGCGGCTTCTCGTACGTGTGCTCGGCTGCTGCCCTTTGTGTGATTGCCGTAGCGCCTGCCGGCAAGCGTTCACTCGGTCGGTTTTGCGGAGTTACCCTAACGGCCCGCAATCCCGTGATTGTCGCACTGTGCTGTATCTTGGGTTAATAAACCCGTGTTTGTTGTCGACCTGCCTCGAGTGCCATCTCTGCGCCGTGTCGGTGAGTCGACGAACCCGGCCGTAGCGTCTTTGTGCGCGACGGCAGTGGAGAACGTCGCGTCCCTTCCCGGTCGCTTCGTAGGGTAAGCTTGTGTAGCAAACCTATCTCCACAAAACCGAGTACAACAAGAATGAAAATAAGAAACGCGCGTGGCAATATTAATATGGATTAGCTAGTAAACCTGCCCGGTGTTAGCCGATTCCATTTTATGCCTCAAACTTTCTTCATTTCTTTACTCCACTTAACCCTTTGCCATCATAGCCTGGCCTTCCCATCTCTTGGCATTCAGTCAGACGTTCAAATTGAACATCATTTATCTGTCCTTCTCATGATGTCAGCTGCCCAGGTCCATTTCTTCCGATTACCGGGAACGGTGTTATGAGATCACAACATCCGATTTTTATGCCCTAGTTGTCCGCCACCTCCGGTGTTTGTAACCGCTATCGCACGAAATAAGAAAAAAGAATGAATGAAATAAGAAAAACAATTTCTAGGATCGCATGAGATTTGAACCAGGGCGCTCAGCGCGGATGTGAGTATTCTACCAGAGAGGCACACATGTTCTTGAAACTCCATCGCAAAAAGACCCCATACAGCCATCCTGTCGGGCAAGGAAACGCGTAAACATGTGTGATGTAGTTCAGTAGAATAGTAAGATAACAAATAGGCGTCACACAATGCGAATTGCTCAACGAGTGGGTCGTTGAATGCTTCAAACCCATTACAAACTGCTCAGCCATAATTCATCGTCATCAGCCACCGCATCAACAAAGTGCACCTTACAGGTGTGTAGCGGGTACCAAGCTTCTCCGAAAAACGAAAAATCGCGTAATGGTTGCTTGCCTACTTCACAAAAATTATGATGATTTATGGCGTAGTTTGTGCCATGCAAGTGTACCTGTTGAAGTTGTCCCCGAGTGTTTAATGAAAGGCTGTAGAAAGACCGCTCTTCCAGCTTGAGCTGTGACTGTGCCGCGCGTTCCGCGCAGGCCTGGCAAATTTTTCGGTGGTGCTTTTTGAATACAACGATACAGCGAGCCGCATAGAAAATCACAAATGGAAGCGCTGTAGCAACTTATATTTATTCGAAGTCGTGCGTATATTTTTACACGTCAATGTACACACAAGCCATGTAGATGACTGTTTTGATAGAGTCGAGGCACGACATTGTAGGCTCTCGCGGTGTCAAAGACAGGACTCCGCCACCCTGGTTGTATGGCACACAGTTATGACCATTCCTCGGGTATTTTACGTCGCATGTACTGCCTGCCATGTGCTTCGAAGCCGGCGTAACAGGGCTAGATTCCCGGACCACCGCCTGCGCGCCACCGGGGGGCAAGGGGGGAGGGGGGACAGCTTTCTCGAGCGTCCGCGGGATCCCATGCGCGGCGCGCTTGCGGCATTTATGCTTAAGCGCGTCCTTCTTCATTAGACGCCCGAAATCTTTTGAAATCCATCACGTACATATCAGTTAATTGCCGATCTTGCTTGTACGTACGTGCAGGTCTTGAGAATTTTCGCTTTTGCCTTGCCCAAGATGCAACTTCTCGCACCGATCGCTTTTCGAAGAAGAAATAATCATGGGCATGTTTTGCTGGTATCCTAGAAGACCACAACTAGCTGACGCGGAGGCGCCACACCTTTCGTAATGCATCGAAATTCTTTGTTTGGCTCTGAATATGTCGCTTCAGATTTAATAATTTTATTTAGAAAAAGTGATGCCAGAAATTGTGCCTGCCACTGTTTATTTAACACAAAATACGATAAACATTTCCCTTCCTCCAAACATTGTTTATAGTACACATACGACACAGCATCGCATTGTACACATACATTGTACATGACACAATACACATACGACACAGTATCGACAACCAGGGTGGCGGAGTCACCTCCGCACTGCGCTACATCAACTGGACGGAAGAGTTTTCACAGTCGAGAAGGTATTGGGACCATGGGGATGCCCATCACAGCTCCACAAGGCAACAAAAGCGCTGTTGCGGTTTCTCAAGGACACCGGACTGATTCGTCGTTTGTGAAGTCAAACTTTTCTCTCCTACTCTGTAACTTTTCTTCCCTCTCCCCCCCTCCCCCCGTGCAGGGTAGCCAACCGGGCTCAGCCCAGGTTAACCTCCCTGCCTTTCTTCTACCCTTATTCTCTCTCTCTCTCTTGTCTCTGGTTTCTTTTTTCACGTTAATTTTTTGTTGTTGTTGTTTTTTCTTATGCCTCCAGCCTGTAAGCCCAACTTTTGACTTCCCTGTATACTTTCAGTCTGTACCAACTATAAAACCATCCGGTTTGGTGTTGTGATGTTAGCACGCCAATGTGCTTGTCTTCTGGCAGTTTCCGCCATGTGGTTCTGTCATCTATTACTGTTGCCTTTTTTATTATTGTGCATATCCACAAACGCAGCTGTGCTCGCTCCAACGAAGGCACGTGTACTCGACTGTTCTACAGCAGCCGGGGTTTCGAGGGCTACTACGTGTGTAAATATGAAAACGTGGTTGTCACTTGACCCCACCGTCTGGAAAAAAAAAACGGGGTAAGCGAATGTCGCGCATGAATATATATATATTGCCACGGGCATGGAATGAGATGGAGCTATGCCAATGTGCGTATGTGCCATTGTGCAACCGAGGAGAGGACAAGGAAGTTGAGAAGACGATGAGGTCGTGTTTCTGATGATCGGTTGGCTCGACGTATAGTGCTCCTGTAGACAGAGGTTGTGTAGTACTCATAATCACGTGACATTTTCACGTGACACGAGAGGTTACTGGGATCGGTACCCAGCACCTCCACCAGAAAATGTCACGTGATTATGAGTACTACACAACCTCTGTCTACAGGAGCACTATACGTCGAGCCAACCGATCATCAGAAACACGACCTCATCGTCTTCTCAACTTCCTTGTCCTCTCCTCGGTTGCACAATGGCACATACGCACATTGGCATAGCTCCATCTCATTCCATGCCCGTGGCAATATATATTGCTTGAGTTGATTCCCGCCATTTCATGGTTTTATTTCTTGAGTTAATTAAAATTGGAGTTGTGGCCTGTTGCTGTCAGCTTCATTCTTCGAGATATTAGTCACTCCAGTAACCGGCCTTGGTATATATCAATTTGTATTTTGTTCACATTGCCCTGCTAAGAACTGCCAAGAAATTTGCAAGCCTCTTCTAATAAATATATACTTCCGCAGCCTTTGCAACAAATTTACGAGGAGTGACGCCACTAGTATACTGGTGCCGTACAATTTCAACCCGTTGTTGCAATACAGTTTAGAGTTCCTGACTGGGCTCTTGCGAAATCACCTCAGCGCGTGACCAGCGATAGCATACTCACTGTCGAATGTAACTTACTTTCCGGAACAGCACATTTTCAATTTCATACGAAAAGTGCCACGCATTTGAAGCGTGTGTTAAAATTTCATGGCACACAGGGTGGGTGCAGCATTTTTTTCCTAGAGGGATAAGCTTTTGGGATAACCTGATATGTCCTCTTCTTGTGGTATACATCCCAAAAAATAAGGAGGGTGGCCAGGAAATCTGGGCCGCCCCTCTGAATTTGGTAGCGAGAGCACACCAAATGCTTGGAAAATACGCATAGTGAAGCGATACGCGCGCAAAGCATCCTGCCAAACGCTGCCTTGTTAAACTCCACGATCGAGACCAAACTACAGACAACATGGTCCAGCACAATAAAACCATTCGCTGAGAGTTGATGACGCGCACGAGCTACCCGTCTAACAATGAATTGTTATCGCAACGTAATAAGCAAGGTATGGTTGTGAACAGCAGCGCAGGTGTGTACGAGTAGCCGCGATGTCGCTTAGAAGCTCGTACACGAAGCCACCTTGTCTGTGCCTGCAAGTATACGGTGCCAAAACTGTATCGTTCCGGCATGACTCGAAAGACTGTTCTCTGATGAGTGCCAGTGCTGTCACATCGCATCTATTAAGAACGGCGACTATAAACACGGCGCTAGCCGTAAGCAGTAGCCGGAGCAACTGGAATGATCTGCTGCTTCTCGTCGACGGCTAGGAAGTCCAGCGTGGAGGTTAATTTCCAGTAAATTTTTTTTCATCATGCCAATTTCCTCAATCTGAGCATCAGGCCACACAAAAATATGTCGGCATTGGCGTTCCGGGCAGCCGCCACACGTTGATACGTACGCTCCGTTCGTGCACATGCGGAGCGTGCTTAGCCTTAAACATGGCGGAAATGCACACGGCGGCTATTAGATTGCAGCCGATTTCGCATCAGGTGTATTGCCTAGTTTTTCACCACATGTCACTCTGCGGAAGCTGCGTCATTTATGGGTGCATAAACGATGATTACTGATGACCACGCCATAATTCGTTGTCATGAGCACAAAGCAGCATCAACAACGGCCTTCTATCGCCTGTTATGACTCCCACGGGTGACGCGTCTTTTCTGAGAGCGGGCTGGCGGAGCATCCAAGGTTTATGTAAACTGGTAGCGTAACTGCCATAGAAGCCCATGTATCCAGCAGTTGGCGGCTCGCTGCCACCGTCGCCATCTACGTATGAGAGGACAACTAACAGAAACAAAAAATAAAAAAAATGCCCCCCACCTCCCCGAAGGGAATCGTGAGGAAATGCGAATGCATTTCGCGCGCTTCACTCCATTTATACATGGTGGTTGTGGTTCGAAGAAGGAAAAGGCGCCTAAGTTTCTGCAGCCCGGTCGGGAGCACGGCGCAAGCGCCTGTTTTTTTTGTTTTTTTTTCATTTTTTTTGTTCTTTTTTTTCCTTTTGTTTTTCTTTTTTTTTGCTTTCTTTTTTGTTTTTTTGTTTTTGTTTTGTTTTTTCATATATAGCTCCCCCGAGCTCCCGCGATGCGAGCGCCCTCACACACCAGAGCGTGCTCCTCCTCTCCACTCACTATCCGCTACTCCGCCAGCACCACCTGCTCCGGTTGCTAGGGGCGAGGATAAGCGCGCGCGCCCGCAGCTGTTGCTATGGGAGATGGGAGTGAGAGCGGAGAGATAACACCTGCCGAGGCCGCCGCGGACAACGCCAACGCCGGAACGCCGGATGCCTGACATAGCCCGACTAAGAAATGCATTCGCATTTGAAATTAAAATATGACGTCACAACCGGAAGCGGTAGCGACGTCGTGCATTTGCACTACATGGCACGAAATTGAATTTTTTTCTTAATTACTGACCCTTGTGGAGCTTGGTTTGCTACAGAAGCTTACCGTACGAAGCGACCGGGAAGGGACGCGACGTTCTCCACTGCCGTCGCACACAAAGACGCTACGGCCGGGTTCGTCGACTCTCCGACACGGCGCAGAGATGGCACTCGAGGCAGTTGGTCAACAAACACGGGTTTAATAACCCAAGATACAGCACAGTGCGACATTCACGGAATTGCTGGCCGTTAGGGTAACTCCGCAAGACCGACCGAGTGTACGCTTGCCGACAGACGCTACAGCTATCACACAAGGGGCAGCAGCCAAGCGCACGTATGAGAAGCCGCCTGCTAGAGCAAAATAGAGGACGCGTTGGCTAGAGCAGCGCGTGTACCTCGCGTGTAGGCCTGTGTGAGCTAGAGATGGGTCGCTCAGGAGCGAGCCGGATCTTTTGAACGGCTCTTTTAAAAGAAAGAGTGATCCGCGGATCAGTAAAAGTGATTGGGATTTAAAAACAGCGCAAAATAGAGACAAGGGACTAAAGAAGAGACGACACGGCGCTGAACTCACAACTAAAATTTATTGGAAGGCACACACACATATATCAAGCAGCCGACCTAGTCACGTGGCACACCAAAGGCGTCTGCGCAGCAGAGCAAACAGGATACAAAAGAGACCTAATCATTGTGACAAGCAGCACGTGTGTAAACAACCGAAAAACAAAAGCACAAAAAACCAACAATCCTTCATACTGCCAAAGAACATACGTAACAGTCCAAAAAGAAAACTAATAATCGCTTCAACATGGCAGCGCTGAACCCAGGTATCGAACCTCCTTTTCCCCGAGGGCGGTCTCTTCTTTAGTCCCTTGTCTCTATTTTGCGCTGTTTTTAAATCCCAAGCATGAACCACCAACTAGCCCAACTTTCCCTTCTAGTGCAGTAAACGTGAGCCGCGGTTCTTCGGGAGATGGCTCACTGAGCCAACTGAGCCAAGTGAACCGTGGTCGCCGTGGTTTTCTCTCGTTCACTGAGCGATGGCTCCCTCTCGCTCAGTAAGCGGCGGCTCTCTCTCGCTCAGTAAGCGACAGTTCTCTTTCGCTCGCGGAGCGTCGGTTCTTTCTCGCTCAGTGAGTCCGAGTCGTGATCCGTGTTGAACGAACGCCACCAGGCGTTGTTGGTTGAACCCATCTGTTTCGCGTTCCGTTGGCCGCTGCGGGCGGACTCGCTTCTCGCTCGCTGTATGCGGTGCACGTGGCAGTGCATCGTGAGCTGGTGCAACTCATCGAAGACGAACGTAGTTTACGTCATGGTTTTCATTATCTTACCGTAAAATTCCCGAGCACGCACCTCCCCCCTCCCCCATTACGGCGAAGGGTAATCAGCGTTTGCGGGGGACAAACGCTATTCTAAAACTCATATGGCGCCCTTACTCTAACGCTACGCCCGCAACGCCCGCTAACTTAGCGTACGCTATTCCGAAAACTCCCTATTGTTACCCATATAATCCACTCCAGTGCTTTTCTGAGAGTGCATTATTAGCACGTCAATAAAACGAATATGTTGTACTGGAACAGGGGCCCAGGGCTTCATTTTATTTCGTCCTGGTGCATGATGACAAATTATCATGACATAATACTACGTTGAGTTTTGATGTGTTTCAATGGGCCGCACAGACATCTTTCGACGTCTTCCAGCAAGGCGTCCATTCACAATGACACACGACAAAACTAAGTGCTTGATTTGAGACAACTATCGACACTAGACAGCGATCGAAGCACGCAAAGTGTTGTTCATTCTTGCAACGTGAACTAGTCCAAGCTTCCATCCTAGCAAGTGTCCACCCTAGCAAATAAACCACCTGCAAGGTGCTTTTTGGCACGTGTGTCAGAGGTGTCAGTATGTGTCCTAAGGCAATATTTTAACCCAAGAACACGAGATTTTATACAGGATTCCCAGCAATTTTTTTTTAAACAGGCTAAATGTGACTGAGCTACGCGTCACAAATGAACGCTCAAAGTAAGCGCGTGTCGCCGATTTCAAACGGCAGCGTGAAATCCAGGCGCCGGTTAGCCGCGACTGAGCGCAGGCAACGAAAAAAATGCCCCCACCTCCCCGAAGGGAATCGTGAGGAAATGCGAATGCATTTCGCGCGCGCTTCTCTCCATTTATATATGGTGGTTGTGGTTCGAAGAAGGAAAAGGCGCCTAATATCTGCAGCCCGGTCGGGAGCACGGCGCAGCGCCTGTTTTTTTTTTTTTTTTGCTTTTGTTCTGGTTTTTCTTTTTTTATTTATTTTTTTATTCTTTTTTGTTCTTTTTTTTCCTTTTTTTTCTTTTTTTTTAATTTTTTTAAATTTTTTTTTCATATATAGCTCCGCCGAGCTCCCGCGATGCGAGCGCCCTCACACACTTGAAATGCATTCGCATTTAAAACTGGAGATACGTAAAGCACGCAGCGATGGAGCGGTGTTTCCTACTGGAACATGCCAATCGCTGCTAATGGGCAATGAGAGACAGAAGTCTCCGACTGGACACAGAGACCCGCAGTCGGCTTTCAGTTAACGCGCACGCTGCGAATTTTTATTGTTCAACAACGCACAGGAGAAATCTCCCACCGGCACCACTTTGGAGGTCAAGATCCATTGCCACATATACGGGATGGACAGTGAACGGTTGTGCAGCGCGAACAGTCGGTTTTTTCAACCAAGAAACTCGCTAGCAGACGCTGCCTGCGTCGGCGTCGCGAGGCGAGAGAGGGGGGTAGCGTAGGAGAGGAGAGAGAGGGGGGGGACGCGCATGCGCAGTGGGGGGTGTGGACGCTGTGGGCAGGGATGCCTAGAGGAGGGAGGGGGGAGCGTATTAGAGGAGAGAGAGGGGGGACGCGCATGCGCAGTGGGAGCGCGGGGAGGGATGCCTAGAGGAGAGAGAGGGGGGAGCGTAGGAGGGGGAGAGAGGAGGGGAGGCGCATGCGCAGTGAGGGGTGTGGTTGCCGCGGGGAGGGATGCCTAGAGGAGAGAGAGGGAGAGAGGAGGTTTTTTTATTTATATTTTTTTAAAGGGCTTGCGCATGCGCAGTATGGGTGGTCACGCCGCCCACCACCACCACCGGATTAAGCTTCGCCATAAGATGCTTCACATCTAACACCTGCCGGCGCTTACCTCCTCAACCTATCCTCCTCCTCCTCCTCCGCGGACAACGCTGGACAACGCTGGACAACGCCGGACAACGCCGGACAACGCCGGATGCCTGACATAGCCCGACTATGAAATGCATTCGCATTTAAAAGAAGAATCAAAAGACGCCGCGTGCGCGCCTCCTCTCCCCCCCCCCCTCGAAACGACGCCATCAAGCGCTCTCAGTTCAAACGCCGAGCGATCTTCTCCCATGGCTACGAAACCTCATTGACGCAGCCCTGAAACAGCTTGTCGACTTTTTCATTGACACAGTCTGGAAAGCTGGTGGGAGAATACCTTCTGCATGGAAGGCGGCCAATATCGTTCTGATACCAAAACCAGGAAAGCCGCGTGAACTCAATCATCTGAGACCCATATCGTTCACGTCGTGCATGGGCAAGCTATTCGAGCGCGTAATTCTAACCCGGCTTGAAGCTTACTTAGAAGAAAACAACCGCCTTCCTGACTCCATGTTTGGCTTCCGCAGAGGAATCTCTGCACAGGACGCATTCCTTCTGCTGAAAGACGAGGTTCTCGACCCTCCACCAGGCACTATGGATAGAATCGTACTTGCACTCGACATCCACAAGGCCTTCGATAACATCTCCCACACCGCGATACTAGACGGATTACGCGACGTCGGTTGTGGGGAGAGGGTTTTTCACTATTTTCAAGATTTCCTGACCAACCGTACGGCGCAAATAGGACTTGGCTCAGCGCGCTCTGCCCCGTATCGCCTACCGGATAAAGGCACGCCTCAAGGATCCATATTGTCACCAATACTTTTCAACGTCGGACTACGTAACATGGCCCTAGACTTGCAGAAGGACCAAGACCTTGGTTGCGCCATATATGCGGATGATATTACGCTCTGGGCATCCAAAGGATCATACAGCAACCGAGAAGATACACTTCAAAGGGCCATCAACACCATTGAAACTTACATGAGGCGAGCTGGCATGAAGTGCGCTCCAGCCAAATCGGCGTACATCCACATCAGACCCAGACATACCCGCGCAACCAGGGCTCCGGAGCTTCAGCTCACCTTGGATGGAGAGCCCATCAAGCGGGTCTCCCACCTGCGCGTACTTGGAATGCGCATACAAGAAACAGACAGCGTTAGCGTAGCGCTCTCTAATCTCAGACGCCCGATCCTGAGCGTAACGGGACTTATTCGCAGAGTTGCCCGTAGCCGAGAGGGCATGACTGAAGCAGAACACTATGCAATTAGTACACGCCTTTGTCATCAGTCGCATTACATATGCCCTGCCTTTCCAAACTACGCGGCGCCATGAAATCGAACAAGTAGACAAACTAATCAGAATCGCCTGTAAAACGGCACTCGACCTGCCTGAGAACACAAGCACGGCCCGACTGCATGAATTGGGCATGGCAAATACATACGAGGAATATGCAGTGGCCACGCTAATGGCTCAGCGTGAACGACTTAACAGGACTCCTCAGGGCCGTTCGATCTTGCAGAAATTACCCTACCCACTATCGCCACAGTTCTGCGGTGATCAGACCACGCTACTGCCGTCTGAAATCCGAGAAAGGATCCACGTGGCCCCGATCCCCCGTCACATGCACCCGATCCATCACGCGACGCGGAGACGAGCCCGGGCGGCCACCTTACAAAAGCGGCGGGACGATCCTAATACGTACTTTACAGACGCGAGTCCCTACCATCGAAACGCCACTATGGTCCCTGCTTTCGCTGCTGTTGTGACTAACCAAGGGCGAACAACCGCTGCAGTGTCCATTCGCACGAGATCAATTGCAACGGCCGAAGCCGCGGCCATAGCTTTGGCCATACGAGCTTCGGAGGCCAGGGGCGAATCGGCATTTATTCTGACGGCTCGCAGGACACCTGCCGTCTTTTCCTTGGCGGGGTCTTACCGGACTGCGTATTACGCATACTGGGGACGGCTCTCACAATGGATCATGGTGTGACCTGGTGCCCGGCGCACTCAGGAGTTGAGGGGAACGAACAGGCGGACCGTTTGGCTCGAGGCATGACAGGCCGAGTCGCGGACCACACCACCCGGGAGGATCACTTCGACACCTGGCGCGCCAAGAGAAATCCTCGAATTTCAAAGACTAGGTAGGCGAACTAAAGCTCCCCCCTCATCCTAACCTAAACAGGAGACAAGCACGGGACTGGCGTCTCCTGCAAACAAACACTTTCCCACATTTACACAGGTTACACAGAATGCACCCTCATAGATACAGCAACAAATGTCCGTGGTGCGAAGCAACACCGGCAATGGAGCACATTACATATCAGTGCACAGTCTTTTTTTTTCTTTATTTATATTTATTTCTATTTTTCTTCCCATTTCCTTTCTTTCTCTCTCTTTCTATATCTCGCTTGCTTTTTCAATTTTTATACGTTGTTTTGCCCGCTTACGCTAAGCGACGACAGCATACGACAGCCCGAGCTTCTAAAGTGCTCCGCACTTAATATCATCATCAAGGCACTCGAAGAACAAGAGGAAGAAGACCAGTAACTAGCCGGATCTCGCAATAAAGTTGTTTCATGCATTTATTCAAGTACAATAAACAACTAAAATAAACCAAAGATATTGTTTCACTTTTGAGCTGCAATAGTGAAGTTGAACGACTGAATACCTGAGTACGATACTTCGAATTGGCACTCTCACTCACTTGCAACCATCCTCATTTTAGAGGTGAGAATATTGGGCCCCTTCATTCGTCCCTCCCCCTTCATCTCAAGCACGTCTACGTTAGCAGTCTGAAAATGGGACGTCAAATATTCCCATAAAAAGTAAATGAGAAAAATATCTTTGCTGTCTCAAAAATGCTTCACAAATATCAGAATTTATTGCGAAAGAACTATTTTGACCCGAACTCTTATTTTTATTTTCAAAATTTCAGAGGATACATCAACAGGATCAGTGAAGACGCAAAAAAAATATCTAAAATGGGGAAGGGGCTACATAGGAGCCAGGAAAACGTGTGGAAAAGTAATGACGGCAAATTTTCCTTTCACAGCAGTCCGGGTAAGGTTTGCTTACATTTTTAACCTCCAATGTGCATCCTGGCTTAACGTCCTGCTTTACATTATCGCATCTGTGTTTTCATGAAAAAAGACAAAAAAAAATGCACTCAGGCGTCAGTGTGCTGGCGATGTGAGGCTACATGCTTCAACACTTCGTATTTAGATATGAACAACACAAACATCAACATGACGCCATTATTTTCAAATACACAAGGGTGCAAGGGGGGTGGTTGCCCTCCCCCAAATCAACTGAAGGATGCGCCAATTCTGCTCCATACCTTTATTGAGTCGTACCTGTCCCGTCAAAGGGCAAGTTTAAGACGATTAGAGGTCGGATTTTAGGCATTAAAGATTTTAGGCAACAAAAATAGGCAGGCAACAGTGGCGTAGCCAAGGGGGGGGGGTTGGGGGGGGTTCAAACCCCCCCCCCGAAATTTTTCAGTTTTGCTTGCGTATATATGCACGCACACATACAAACGCACGCACTACATAAAGTATGGTTGAACCCCCCCCCCCCCCCCCCCCGAAAAAAATTTCTGGCTACGCTACTGGCAGGCAATACAATGTTTTAGGCCTCCAAAGTCTTAGATATAGGCACAATCAACTTTTGCATAAATGCAACTAATTTCAAGCTACGACGCACGCACCCTGTATCTACGACAAAAATTTTAAAAAAATGTTTTTGTTTGTGATGTCACTGAGTCGCCAATAGTTGAACATAGCCATGTAATTGTCACATAAGACTACTGTACTAAAGACGACCCATTGATTTTCATCAAGCACACTGCTCACATTCATGTTCAAGGCCACTGTCGCTTACCTGAGCACCGCATATAGTGAAACAGACACGAAAAACAATACTTCAAAGCTGGGAATAATGATTCAAAAAGCGCTACTTTATGTCTGACTGACGAAATTAAATTAAGATACAACAAAAGCAGACATACAATAAATGCAAGGCAGACCATGATTTATTAAGAAATTAACGTTTTTTTACATAAGGACTGTTATGTACAACGTTGGCAATATTCTCATAAAAAAATGACATTTTCCGAATTGTACATGCAAGGCGTCCGAAAACCGCCATATACACTTCCGCCCATTTGAGGTCCACATGTTTGAAGGAATCTTGGAGAGCACGTGTAGCGTAGTCTCAAATTCAACGTCGACATTGTGAAACCACCACCATCCCCAGATTCAAAATCGTACCTTCCGTCACTGAGAATGAGTTCGTATGCTGATGAGGAACGCTCGACGTCGACAGATGTTATTGGAGCGTAGTTGTACTTGGGACCACTCGATCGCTTAACCGACAATGGGAACCTAGAGCATTCATGACCAAGGATACATGAAACTTCTTTAAGGACAAAAAAATTACACCATCTCCCGCTAAAGGGAACCATGTGTAGATGCGAAGCAGCGGGCGCTAACGCTTACACTGGCGGCGGCGTTGACGCTAGCGCTCATCGCGGAGTTGCACAGGAAAGAGAGAGGTGACACGTACAGACATGTTTCAACGCGTATGTTAGGCGCGCGTCAGGCGGCAGCTGCGGGCGCTACGGCGAGCGCGCGGCAGGCGAGGGAGAGAGTGACGTCAGCGCGCACTGCGAGGGGAGCGTGACGTCAACGCGCAGCTGCGCCGTGACCTACTTGGCACCGCTCCAACACCTGCGGCGAGGGGAGCGCGTTGCGGCGCGTTCGTACGGACGCACGGAGGGAAGGACAGCGTTACACAGGCTAGTCAAATAGCTGCTTCGCATCTAAAAATCTCTCGTTCTCGTCCATGACCGATTGTAGCTTCGCACGTGCCTTTTCGGCTACCTGACCTTCAGGAACGGCGGCAATTCGTTGCTATACCTGAATACTAAGTGCAATGTTCGCAATTACAGTTTCTCCAGAACGTCCAAATTCGCTGATAACGTTTACGAGAAACCTGATGTTAGAATTACATCATCCGTACCTCTGGAACATCACCCGCTGACTTAGCCGCGAGGAAGCTAGCTTATATTTAACTGCTCCGAAGCAAGTTGAACTGCTTGCCTTGTTTTTTTTCTTTTTTTTCCCCCGTTTTTTTTTCGGTTCTTGCGTCATGCTTGCACTCCCTTTTTATGAGAATATCGACTTTACAGGTGTGTAAGACCTGCCGCGCGAACGTGGCTCAGCGTGATAGGTGCCGAATTTCTGGCGCGATGTGGTATCGGGCGCGCGACGAGCTCGCGCATTAGCGCACACGTAAACGCATACTCGAAGCACTCTGCGGAGCGTAACACGCACACACGCAGCGCGTGTGAAAGAAAATCGCACAATCTCCGAAGATGGCAATTACAGTTCATGTATTAGGTGCCAGTTAGATTCAGTAGCTTCAATATATGTAACCATAATAAAGCGAAAAAAACACAACAAACCATCAAAATGATGTCAAAGTATGCTGAAAATGCACAGACGTTCGTTCCGGCGCGATGATGCAGCCTTCCCAACGCGTGAATTGCAGGCGGCGAACATTTGACAATGTGTGGAGTTCAGTTGGAAGCAACCAACACCGCAACGCTAACCGCAGTATGACGTATGTGAGTGTGAACATTCAACAACGCCACTAGGTCTCACAAACACAAGGAATCAAGAACACAAAGTTGTTTCAACATAAAACCGTAACTGGACTTTAACAATGCGAGGAGACAGCGAGCTATCATTACTGCGGTCGTAAGGCAAACGCCTCCGCTAGGTCGAGAATATCACATTCCTGCTTCCCTCTGATATGGCGCGGTTTTCCTTGACGCCAGACACCATGGGACTTTTATTACCCGCTTCTTCTTGTATTCTTTCGAAAACGAAAGAAAGAGTGGACGCTTCTCAGATCAGTAGGAAAATGCATGCTCCAATATATGAGTATATGAAAAAACCAGCGGTTCTAAATTTATTAGTACATTCCAGCCACACCCACCCGCCCTTTCATATAATATATGCAGCCAAGCTTGAAAGCCCATTGTTGGATTTTTCTTTTTTTTCTTTTCTGCTAGAGGCGTGCCAAGCATTTATGAAGAGCTATAAGATGATTGTCAGGTTGGAAAGTGTTCAGCATCTAATGAATGCACACTTACCTGTACACCTTAACCTTTCTTCTTTTAACATGGCAAGTCCATAGTTCGCAGGAATCTTCAGTGTACAGCTTTTTCCTGAAGTATCGCTCTTTGAATATGCAAACATCTGCGTTTCCATATTTAAAGGTTATACAAAAGAAAACAGCACAGGCATCGTTAACGAACGCTGATTTTATATGCACAATAGCATTGCTTTATCGACCGCAGTAATGATGGTAGCGGGAATGAAGCAACACAGCACTATGCACTTTCTGCCGGAATAAAAGCCATTTGATCATCTATAAAGTGTATCGCTTACTCTACGCCAAACGTGCAAGCGAGCCACCCTGGTACAAGTTGACACTTTCCTCGGCTGCTCTCTTTCGCGTAACCGAAAAAAGGGGGGCTTTAAGGGCTCGTTTGCTTTGTTCGATACAGCATTAATGAAAACCAACAGACAATAAATCCAAGGCAAGTATAGGGGATGTTGTCTGTAATAATTACGATATGAATGTGAAGAAACTAAAGGGGACGAAGAGACAACTTGCCGCCGGCAGCGAGCGAACCTGAAACCTTTGAATAACGCATCCGATGCGCTACCAATCGAGTCCCGTCCGCTTTATCGGGTATATATGTGCATTTAAACCTCAGAGTGTCAGTCAGTGCCATTCGTAGTCATGACGGCAAGCGTGGAGCACTCTTCTTTTTGCCTGTTGGCGTTACGTAGCACGGGATCTTGTTACGAGCTGGCAGGTCACCAATAATACCTCGCATACTTTACATGCCAGAACGAGACCCTTGCTATGAATGGATGAAAGATGGGGACATTAAGGCCGCGTTTTCTTTGTTGAACACAACATTAACGAAAACGTTGGCAGAGCATCAGGACGCGTTATCCGAAAGTTGCAGGTTCAGCCCCTGCCGATGCCAAGTTGTCTTTTCGTCCCCTTTGATTTCTATACATTTGCATCACAATAGCCACAAAAAGCGTCCCCCCACCCACTTTCCTTGGCTTCACTGTCTGTTGATTTTCATTAACGTTGTATTTATATAATGCACGTGTTCATTTTATAATCGTTTCAAAAGCGGCATTTCCACTTGGTTTTTCGAGTGGCACCGAACCACTTTTTATGGTGCTTGCCTACGTTGCATTTTCTAAATGGCTGGAAACTGGAGTGCATCATAGCATCAGAATCGATCCAAACAGCCAAAGCTATTACATTAAATTTAGCCCTAGAGTCCTTAGGAAGTAATTAATGCCTCAAGTTTGTCCTATAATTTTAACAATTTCTCGAACATGATCACGCCGAGCCACAAAAAAAAAACATGGGGGCAAGCGAAGCATGACTGACCTCCTGCTTTTCTCTCTTTCTTTCTTTCTTTCTTTCTTTCTTTCTTTCTTTCTTTCTTTCTTTCTTTCTTTCTTTCTTTCTTTCTTTGTATCGCATGGCGGAATGCTTCCTCCTGACTTTTTCACTTCCTCCATGCCGTGAATTGTACCTTGCACAACGACGGTCATGCATTGATACCCAGTCAGCGTTGGAAAGTGGTAACGTGAAGTCACAAGACACCTCCATAAAATGTCACATTGCCATACCAGAAACAGCTGATCGCCGATAAGCCAATGATCGAGAGAGCATCAATCATTGGAAAACTGCGCATACAATTACGCATGTGACAAGCGCACCTTCGAGGGCTGCATTTCCGTACAAACACCGGCGCCTGGTTTTCTCCCATGCAACGCCACCGCCACCATCGAACTCTAACTCATAGGAAGCTTCGCTTATAAGCCGTTGACTCTTTCGCGCATTATATTGACTGTAATAGCGGGATGTCAACATTTTTTGTTAATAAATCAGTTATCTGTTGTTTTTTCTCAGATCGTTCATACTCTCAAATTCATCTGTTTTACAGCCATTTCCAGGCTTAAAAAGGATAACGGCCCAAGCATATTCGAAGCTTACCTTTGAAAACTTCCGTTTCGTATGTCTGCGGCTCAAGCAATCTATAAACTGCAAAGTTAAAGCAAAAAGGCGGGAATAAACAAACTCGCGTTCCATGAAAAATAGTAGCTCTTTGCTTGACCCAAACATCTTTTCCTTCTCTGATCATTTTTCCTTGCCGCAAGAGAAAGCTTAAATTGCAGCCTTCGAAAGCTTATCATGTTTTTCACTTATATTGCCACAATTTCGTGTCATTATAGACATATTTATCATTGCAGCACTGCGAGGGGCTGCAAATTGGTAATTTTATATTTGTACTCATACGTTACATTTTAGATGTCGAGTTCACAAAGCTGTCCATTCCCAGGTGCTCATTTCCATCGGCCTCCAGGCTTCGCTGATGGTATATCCAGGATCATCAAGATTCACTGAACAGCCTTTCAAATAATACTGAAGCGGCAGTTTTTTTTATTATTATTGTCTTGTTTTTTGCGCCTGTGAGCACCAGCATGGGTGTCTGAGTATCACCGGTTTTCAACAGGGGCAATTTGAATAAGTTAACTAAACACGAAGCATAAATAAAATTTGCATCCTGCATGCAAAAAGTTTGTCAGGACTCTAGCCCGCTCACAATGTTGTCGAGACGTAGGTATTCGTAATAATAAGGAATCACAAAAGCGTTTTCTGTATTCTTGTGAACACAATGGGCGCTCGCGTAGTACTTTTTTCAAGGACGCAGGTAACAGCATCCCGCGATGCTTCATCTAACCACAGTACCTTATGGACCCGTTTTCGCAAGGCTCGTTTCCGTGTCCTGAAAGGCGCAGTAGCTTACTTCCAGTCACCGTCACATGCGGTGGAGTGACGTCAACTGAGCAGAAACGTCACATATGACGTCATTGATAGAGCACTAAGTCACTGCCGACTCTGGTTCTAGCACTACTGACGCTGGTGAAACGGTAGTTAATAATAATTGTTTGGTTTGTACGTTCAGAAACCACAGCATGATTATGAAGGATGCGTATATATGGAGGGCTCCGGAAATATTGATCAGCTGCTGTTCTTTAACTTGCACCTAAATCTAAGCCCGCGGGCCTCAGGCATTTCTTCTCCATTTAAATAGTGCCGCCGCGCGCCCGTAACTCGCACAATAGCGCGAGCATCTTGAAAACAGCGCAGAAATGACATGGAGAAACGGAGATAAAACACATTAGAGCGCTGAAGTCCAACTAGATTTTATTTGAAAAATAATTACTTTATGTTAGTTGCTTTTTAGGATTCAGAATGGTGCTTTCTGACGTCATGTGTGAAGTAGTCACGTGTGTGACAGGTTATGAGTATTTAGGTATGTGCTCTATTTCAGATATAATTTAGCTGCGAGTTCAGCGCGGTGGTCTGTCCTATCTTCCTTGGTCCATGTCGTTTTCGCGCTATTTTCAAGATGTTCAAGAACTATTACCAACCTACCCAGCTATAAATTTTTCTACGATATAGTGAGAACCGTGAAGCGGTAAAGGGTAGGCTACTGCCCACCCCCTGCCCCCCGGGGACATGGACGAACCACCAATGGTGTAAAAATGGCGATACTTATGCAACG
Organism: Rhipicephalus appendiculatus; assembly: GCA_030522465.1. Lineage (NCBI taxonomy): Eukaryota > Metazoa > Arthropoda > Arachnida > Ixodida > Ixodidae > Rhipicephalus > Rhipicephalus appendiculatus. The sequence goes on along the minus strand of JALIZH010029045.1, from coordinate 26,422 downwards.
CCAGCAGGACTTTTCCCTTTGAAGTTTCGCCGGTGGTATGACTCCATACGTGACGCTCCTACTCAGGTCATATCACTCTCCTGCATGTGGCTCTCCGTTGCTGCGCTTTTTAGGGTACCTAAAGAAGCTCCTATGCGTGCTCTCGTAGAAATCTACGTGTTGTACCCCTGTCACACGGGGCAACTTGAGTGCACTTTGAGGTAGTGCACTTCGCCGCTAGTGTCATTCACACTCCGTCAAACGGGAACATTTAGTGACACTCTCTACAAAGCGCATTGCTGATGAGTTCGTTTGCCGAACTCTCTTCACTGCGACACAGTGTCTAGCCTCGGTAGCAGTGGCTCGAGAATAAATAAGTTATTATCCGAAGCCGAGTTCATAGCATTTTTTTAAGTATCGTTCTCGTTATTAGGAATATTCTTGTGTGTTAAAACACACTGTACAACGAAAAACTACTCTGCTTTTTTTGGCTGTCAGGAAGTTTACAGCCACGACGGCCAGGGGCATGTCCAGCACACACCATACAATGGCTGCAGCCGCCGCGTTTGCATGTAAAGTTTGTTGTAAGGGCAGCGTATAGCAGTAACACAGTATTACTTAAGAAAACATTGCCTGAAATGACAAATATTTTTTTTTATTGACGTGATGTAAGGAGATGTTGACGCACAAACAGGGCGCCGGCTACTCCTTATTCCCTTAGAGGTGTCTAACACAGAGCACGTAGGGTCCAAGTCTCTAAGCGTAACAAGTCCACAGCAAATACAATATACAATTTAGCCTAACAGTTAACAAGTTCCACAGAACATACAATATACAATTTAGCCTAACAGTTAAAACATAAGATTTCAAAACAACGTATTCAGCAATCACATATCTGCACATACGGTGATGTTGAAGAGCATCCGTTACAAATCGAAGAGCAACTGTTAAATATGGTCAAAAGTCACATAATAAACAACAGAATAGTCAATGTAATAGTCAACAGTCACATAATGTGCTACAAAATACCTATCCCCATTACCATCATTTCCAAAGTGCACTTCCCTGTCTCGTGAAGCAGCGCGCCGCCGATGTGACATTCTGGGGGTCGTAAGTGCACTCGCTCAAGATGGCTCTTAATTCGCCACTGTGACCAGGGTATAAAAATGAAATGTGCTCACTATCACGCCACAGGAACCATTTTACAGCAGCGACGAAGTGGCGCCGAGGGCTGTCGTGATCATGTACCAGTGAGCGTTATAACGATCGATAGGAGAGCTTTGATTTGAATGAGAGGAAAGCCCTGACCTAATAATAATAATATCTTGGGTTTTACATCCCAAAACCACGATATGATTATGAGAGACGCCGTAGCGGAGGGCTGCGGAAATTTCGACCATCTGGTGTTCTTTAACGTGCACTGACATCACACAGTACGCGGGGCCTATACCATTTCGCCTCCATCGAAATGCCACCACCGCGGCCGGGATCGAACCCGCGACCTTACAATCAGCAGCCGAGCACCGTAGCCACTGTTCCACCGTGGCGATCTGAAAGGACCTGACCTAAAAGAAGGCGTATATACATAACATTATAAGAAAGAGTCTAACGAATACACGCGCAGCGTCAGAGGCCTTCCAAGATGCGTCCGTGGCTGCATAGCCGAAAGGGGCACATTTAATTGTTAGTGATTTTGAACTCTTCCTTAGAGGATTTTGTGGAAATTTCGTCATATTAAAATCTGCATGGTCAGTCACTCCAATCGACCGCAATTTTGTAGCCGCAGCGCATACACTCATAGCCATAGGCGTGCGCACGAGGGGGGGCAGAGGGGGGCGCCCCCCCCCCCTTAGTCACATAAGAAGGGGGGCGCAAAATCTGCCCCATACATTGACTTAATAGGGAAGGGGGGGGGGGGCGCTGCGATGAACCTTGACCCCCCTGATGGGGAACCCTGCGCACGCCTATGCTCATAGCGTATGCTTTTTTTGCTAGCCTTGGAACTGAGTCGCATTGCGGAGAGCGGTCGGCGGCACCAATACTCCAATTTTTATGGCGAACGCTATTAGAACTTAACGTTCACCACGAGGAATACGCAGATCGATGGGGCCGCTTCGCACTATGCTAGGTTAACGATGGAACGCAAGCATTTCAGCAACCAACCAACTCTCAGAACTCTCAGAATATTTGTCATTTTAGCCATGCCTGTCTTATACCGTAAATGTCGAGTTCCAAATGTAAAGATAGCGTCCAAATGTCAGCTGCTGAACTTTTTGTTTTGTTTCTTCTTGTTTCTTCATTGTCAATCTTATTAGAACGGCTGTGCTTTGTAGTTTGGCAGTCTAATTACAATTTATTTCGAGGCGAAGTTTGACCTTATTCAAGCTATCCTTATTCACGTGTTTGTGCATCCCTCGAGCAGCAACCGCGAACTTTTCTTATAAGGGCGTGGTTGCACTTATAAGCAAGACTGGACGAAAGCCGCTTCGCTCCCTGGAGCGGCCGTATCCCGTTAGACTAGCCTTATGTATAGATACGCGAGATCGGATGCAAAATAGTCAGCTGCTAGCCCTTGTTCGTTTAACATTTCCCATTTATTACTATATCGCATTCGTTGCTTCGGCCTTGCTGCAAAACTATTTTTTTTTAGCCATGGCCACCTTAATCGCAACAGTCCTGCAGCAAACGCGTTACATATTCCGAAGCGGTCATCCCGTTCACTGGGAAGAACCTATATAAAGGCAGTGACTGCGGTGAAAGGAGGTGGTAGGGTGTCTTGATGTGCGCTTTGTCCTCTTTAGGGTGAGGACATCTGAGGCGTCTACTGCGGCGTGGCTGCCATATTTGAGCCCACGGCATTTTACCAGCGCCTCACCGCTCTACAGAGGCTCCGCTGAGAGGCGCGGGACGCGGGGCAAAAAATGGCGTCGCGACGGCATCAGCCCCTTCAAGGAATGGCAACACCCTAAGGAAGGGCATATGCATCGAGGCCCACTAGGATGGGGGGGACTGACAGCCCCTACCCCTACCCCTCCCTAAATCTATTACACCAGTGAGCGTAACATAATGAAGCGCATGAAACACCCGCACGCAGAACCATAAAGGAGGGTAAGGCATCCCTCCACACTTCGACATCAAATCCCTGGCTACGTACGCCCCTTTTGTACACGTCGTTCGGCTACGAGACATATTACCACATAAGTGATCAAGATGCTGTCTTCTCAAATTACCTGCCATATGTGGACAGATGTAGTCCGGACAACAGACAGGATAATTGCCGTACCGTTGTCGCAATGGTTTCACTTCTTTGCACTGTGTCCATCTCAAGTCTTCATTGTCTAAGCACCTGCAATTTCAGCAATGCCGCGTAGAGGACAAAGCATTGACATAAGGTTCAGCATTGAGCTTAAGGTCATCTGATAGTGTTGAAATCAAAGGCAGTGCTATATATCATAGCGCGACACAACATATCCAGGCAACTGCTCCTGAGCGCCCATTACAGCATCCCTAAATCTAACATGAACTCATGGAAGAATGAAGATCGTTCCCAGGAATACCATACGACACATACAGATGGTGCATGAAATGACAATAGTTGAAAGCCATCGGAGTTATTAGATGTGAAGCATCTTATGGCGAAGCTTAATCCGGTGGTGGTGGTGGTGGTGGTGGTGGTGGTGGTGTGCCGCGTGCCCACCCTTACTGCGCATGCGCAAACAGTTAAAAAAAATAAAAATAAAAAAAACCTCCTCTCCCCCTCTCTCTCCTCTAGGCATCCCTCCCCGCGGCAACCACACCCATACTGCGCATGCGCCTTTCTTCCTCTCTCCCCTATTACACTCCCCCTCTCTCCATCCCTGCCCGCGGCGTCTAACTCCCCCTGCGCATGCGCGTCCCCCCCCCTCTCTCTCCTCTCCTACGCTCCCCCCTCTCTCCTCTACGCATCCCTGCCCACGGCGTTCACACTCCCCACTGCGCATGCGTGTCACCCCCCTCTCTCTCCTCTCCTACGCTCCTCCCTCTCTCGCCTCGCGACGCCGACGCAGGCAGCGTCTGCTAGCGAGTTTCTTGGCTGAAAAACCGACTGCTCGCGCTGCACAACCGTTCACTGTCCATCCCGTATATATAGCAATGGATCTTGACCTCCAAGGTGGTGCCGGTGGGAGATTTCTCCTGTGCGTTGTTGAACAATAAAAATTCGCAGCGTGCGCGTTAACTAAAAGCGGAGTGCTTGCAAAAACCAGCGCCCCCAGCGTGATACCAGTACGTTTTTTGGCGCTGGATCGCACTGGGAACACTGGTACACGCTGGGATTCACTGGCACTTCGGTGAGCGCACTGGGAAAGAGCTGGGTCGCACTGGTAGGGGCGCTGGCTTGGCCGCTGTGACGCTGGCGCGTACTGGGAAGCGCTGGAAACGCTGGAATTTTCACTGGAGTGCGCTGGTGCACACTGGAGCCTGCACTGTTTCTTCCAGTGCGGCATGCAAGTTTCTGTAGTGTATGCGGCGGAATGTTTCGGTATGTTTGAATATAGAATGTTTGATTCGATGGTACCAATGGATGCTACCCTAACAGGCAGGCCCGTAGCCAAACAATGTTTTCGGGGGGGGGGGGGGGGCACTTGTTGAAAGCCTTGAAAAAAACGTCCGATCTTTATTATTTTTTCCTCGGTAAACACCCCCCTTCCATCCGAATTTCGAGGGGGAGGCCCGGGCCCCTAGCCCCCTCCCTTGGCCAGGGGCCTGCTTACAGGTCCCAAACATTTTCACAACTTCTAGCTTGGCAGAGAAAGAGAATGAATGATAAGCGCAATACATTATGTGATATATATGCGAAATCACCGTCATTTTTATTTTTCCATTTGGAATGCAGAAAAAAATGCGTCAATAACACAAAGGAGCCAACGCTGATTATTTTGCTTTTTTAGCTTGATTTTTTTTTCTTCTTATTCACGCAGATTCAATAACGGCGTTAATTCTTGCGGAGCACGTAGCAGCGATGAATGCACGTTTTGTGCATGCGTCGCACATATACCAGTCTAGCATCAGGGATTGGTTGTTGTAATGATTCCATTTTGCAGTGTTTATAAGTCTGGAGGCGCCGGTCCTACCAGAAACAGCAAATCGTTACATCGCCGCACAGTTGGCGAGAAGCAATTCAGCTCTGGCTTCGCAACCCCACCCAACGGAGGCCAGAAAAACAGCCGCCGTTCGATATCACCACACCGGAAACGCATCTCTGGCACTGTTTGCCCTTCCACTTACTTCCGCTGAACTTTAGTTAACCATTAGAAAAGTTCCGAAGCTTGAATGTAGAAACTTCAACCATCGCAACTGCGCTGAGCCGAGACCGGTCCTACCCAGCGAGACTCCCAGCGAGCGTTAGGCCTAGTGTGCCGGCCGTGTCCGTCTACATGTTACCGGCGCTTCGCGCTCTTAGTACACGCAATTCTAAAGCGTAAGAATGACTGTAAAGTACAGTTTGGACATTCGTTAACCTAAATTAACCATTTTTCCTTGTGTACGGTGTCCGCACAAGGAGCGATGACCACCGAAGCGACGCGCTTTCAGCAACGCGCACAAGCTGTCACCGAAAGCTGCCGGCCGCGCTAGCCGGTACTTCTCGTGACTCTTATGTAAGAACGCATAATTTTCAGTCGGTAATTTGGTACGCCTTAGTGAACTAACATAGTGACATACTCCTTTACCGAATTGTATTTTTATTTAGTTGGGCGGTTTCTTAGTTATAGGTATCGATAGAACTGCAAATCTGTACACTGGCACGCCCGCTGTACTGGCGTATCGTCGCTTGCGCGATAACACTACTCAATACTCAATCATGTACGCACCTGTTTATCTAACTAGTCATCATAAAACCTCTGTAAATGTTGACCAGTAGCAAGAGCGAGAAACGGCTATTAAAAAAATCGGCAGTAACAGCCAGCAAACAGTGCCTGCTCTACGTGTATTTCATATTTTTCGTAGTTAACATGTGAATTCTTAAAGAAACTTAGCGCTCTTGCCATTATCGGCATGTCATTCGGTACCGGCCGCCGTTCGTTTGTCTAATAAAGACGCAGTTGTTATTTGGAAAGGAAGATAGCGTCTATCGTGACTGTGCGACATGTAAACATGAAGCCGAACCGTGTGTTTGTTGGTTAAATAGTTGTTTTACGCACAGTTCAGCATGTCCCGGCGTGGCGTAGTGGGTAGAACACAGTTCGGAATCAGGAGGTGGCAAGTTCGAATCCTGTTGACGGAGACTTTTTTTTTTTTTCATATGGCTTTTTTTTTTCTTTTTTTTTTATTGCGTTAATGCGTTCTATATCACTTCTTGCACTAATATATTTATTTATGGCACATAGGCACCGCTATTTCAACGCTGTAGAGCCGTATTGCGCGGGAGTACCAGCGCCTCCCAGTAAAATGCCGCTCCAGCGTCCCAGTATCCAGCGCGATACTGGGCCCATAATCCGGCATGGCACTGGACGCTGGTACCCAGCGGCGCTGGGTTTTGCAATAGGGGGGTCTCTGTGTCCAGTCGGAGTCTTCTGTCTCTCATTGCCCATTAGCAGCGATTGGCATGTTCTAGTAGGAAAAACTGCTCCATCACTGCCTGCTTTGCGCCTCCCCAGTTTTCTCTCCTGCGCAACGCTGCAATGAGCGCCAGCGTCAACGCCGCCGCCAGTGTAAGCGTTAGCGCCCGCTGCTTCACATCTACACATGGTTCCCTTTAGCGGGAGATGGTGTAATTTTTTTCATTGTTTTATGACTCCAACGAAGTTTAAAAGGCGCGTACGCCAAAATTTCATACGGTAGACTTAGCGCAAAAAACGAAGACGAGAGAAGTACACAAACACAGCTCAAACTATCAACTGAGTTTGCGCTGTGTTTGTGTAGTCCTTCTCTCGTCTTCGTTTTTTTTTTTGCGCTAAGTCTACCGTAAGAATGAACCAACTCGCCCAACAAGCCACTCTTCTGAAGCCAAAATTTCACTTGAATAAGCTCACTGACTCACTAGTAGTGAAGCAATTCTGACAATAATGCAAGGTTGGTAATGCGTCGTGTTATTTCAGTAGCCTTAAACAGTGCCTCAGAAGCCCCCCAAGAAAGATCCTTCTGATTTAGATGAACATACTGCTTCACCTTCTCTTAATTATGGTCACTGAGGCGGACAGTGTCCTGCGTAGAACAAGCAGCTTCTGCGTCTTCAATGAACCACACATTTTTGTAATGCCGGCGCGGCGCACGAAAACAAAGCAGCATGTGCACACAAAAACAGTTTGTTTTTTGTACATTGCTGGTCAATATGCAGGATGAGGCACCAAGGTTACAAACCGCAGGCGGGACCTCCTATGTTAATACAATGGAAAAACTAAATTACGAACAAGAAAGAACGAGAAGGTTTTTGAGTGTTACAAGTAACAAGGACATTACCAAGTGTTCAGGTTAGCACTTAGCACTTTGTATACATACGCAGCAACTTCACGAAATTATTATTATTATTATTATTATTATTATTATTATTAGTATTATTAGTATTATTATTATTATTATTATTATTATTATTATTATTATTATTATTATTATTATTATTATTGTTATTATTATTATTATTATTATTATTATTATTATTTCGTTTATATACACAGAAGACACGACGACACAGAGGAAATGGCGAGGGAACAGCTGACAACTGCCAGCTAGAGGGGCGCAACGCCTGCTTGCTCCTTCGGGAAGCGGGGAAACATAGAGGAAAGCAAGATAGGAGGGAAGAAAAGGAAGACAGAAGAGGAAAAAAAAACAAAAACAAGCCATGTCATTACGTAACCACCACATTTATTTATTAATTAATTAATTTATTTATTTATTTATTTATTTACAATACTGCCAGTCTCATGTCGAGACCATAGCAGATGGGCGTGTAGTTATACATAAATCCAAGTTTCATTACAACGGGCATAAAACAAATACAGCAATTTTTCTTTGTCAAAATACAACAAACTAATGCAACCAACTGAAATACACTGGAACTGAAATCTAGAACAATAAATAGATTACAACAAATCTCGCTGTGGACTCAATGTTTCTTTCCCTCTCTTTAACGCCGGTGAATGCACTTAACTTCAAATGGCCGGTTTTCTATCGGTGAAAACAAGTGATGATCTATAGAAGAGTTGCGGGCTGAAAAATAGAATGACTAATTTCACAAAGCTCACTATTTTGCCCTATACCGATGCCTAAGAAATGACATAGAGCAAAGTAACTTGGCAGTTTTGTACCTTTTACGCTGAGTGGTCCACCAGAAAGACTACAGTCAAAAGAAATTAGCGCTGACAATTTTTCTCAAAAATGCTGTCACTGACTGCAATAATATTCATTACGCTCCGCAGTGCAATTTGCGGCATTTTTTATTCAGAGTATTGTGTATTGTCCACTATACATATTTTCCGAAATTCGCAGTCTATATTGGGATAGGCGCTAAAAACTTACGTTGTCACAGTGACCTGACGTCGGTTAACGTCACATACTGCGGCGCGACAAGGTTCCACAGTCTCAAAAGTGTCTTTGAAGGCATTGTTACCATATTTACACATTTCTGAAAGGGAAAGTATCTGAATTAAAATGCCAAAATGAATATATGATTGTCAGGCATTACACAAACTATGACGACCTGAGAACTCGGCAAGTTGCTCAAAAGTCATGGTCGAATACCGTCAGCGACGAGACTGACGGAATGACCACCATGGCACTGTACCAGTTACTACATCATGGCAGCACATACATACATACATACATATATATATATATATATATATATATATATATATATATATATATATATACATACATACGTGTGTGTGTGTGTGTTTGTGTGTGTGTGTTTGTGTGTTTGTGTTTGTGTGTGTGTGTGTGTGGAAGAAAGTCACAGCGAAAAACATAACATTTATTCTGAGCTTCCGGCCTGGGACCGGCCTTTATCAAAGATGCCAATGGTACATGGAGTTCGGGTTTAAATACAAATTCCCGCGTTACATACACAGATACACACACCGTCGCGATTCGTTGGAACGGGACAAGGGGAGGGACCAGAAGAACAACAGCAGCAAGAAAGGTCAGGGGGGAGAGGGTCAGACATGCGTACAAGGCCAACAATTTGTTGGAACACACAAACAAACAGAACACACAAACAAACAATGAATAAATAACAAATAAAAGGGCTTAAGAAACGAGGTTACGTGTGCGATCCAAGGGAATAAAAAGAAAAAACAATGTTAAGGAAGTGATTATTAGGCTGAAAGGGAATATCCATTCGCTTCGGGACGAAAGAGGAAAATGGTCACGGACGCCGGATGTCAACTCACAGTGCGTGTTTCTTTGTTCAGCATGTTATCTTCTAAAAGTGCGTCAAAAAGTCGTTAAGTGCGTGCCCACCCGCGCGCCTGAGGGGGATGGGGTTCGGTGTGGCTATTGAAGTCGACCGCTCTCCACGGAGGCTTTGCAGGCACTGGCGGCAATCATCACAGACCGCCCGCAAAGTCAAGGAAGCGGCTCGCCGGTGCACAATATCGTGAACAAATGTAGGATAGGCGGGTTGCGTGAGTACACGAGACATTTTTTCAGCAAATTAAACTTTCCGTGCACACACACACACACACACACACACACAAGCATATATATATATATATATATATATATATATATATATATATATATAGGAGTGTGAACTTAAGGGCTCGTTTGCTTTGTTAAACACATTATTAATGAGAACTAACAGACAATGATGCCAAGGAAAGTATAGGGGACGTTATTAGAAGTAATTGTAATGCAAATGTGAAGAAAGAGAAGTGGACGAAAAGATAACTTGTCACCGGCAGGATCCGAACCTGCGACCTTCGAATAACGCGTCCGATGCTCTGCCACTGAGCTACGGTGACAGTCATCCCTCCGTCCACTTTATGGGGTATATATGTTCATTTAAACGTGGGGAGCGTCAGTCAGCGCCGCCTGTTGCCATTACGGCGAGTGTGAAACACCCTTTTTGCCAGTAGGCGTCACGTAGCACGTGATCTTATTACGAGCTGGCAGCTGACTAATAATCCCTCGCATACCACCTGAAGGCAACAAGTCTGCCAGAACCATTTTCCCCTTTCGTCCCGAAGCGAATGGATATTCCCCTTTCAGCCTAATAATCGCTTCCTTAACATTGTTTTTTTCTTTTTATTCCCTTGGATCGCACACGTAACCTCGTTTCTTAAGCCCTTTTATTTGTTATTTATTCATTGTTTGTTTGTGTGTTCTGTTTGTTTGTGTGTTCCAACAAATTGTTGGCCTTGTACGCATGTCTGACCCTCTCCCCCCTGACCTTTCTTGCTGCTGTTGTTCTTCTGGTCCCTCCCCTTGTCCCGTTCCAACGAATCACGACGGCATGTGTATCTGTGTATGTAACGCGGGAATCTGTATTTAAACCCGAACTCCATGTACCATTGGCATCTTTGATAAAGGCCGGTCCCCGGCCGAAAGCTCAGAATAAATGTTATGTTTTTCGCTGTGACTTTCTTTCATATATTTTAACCAGTTAGCCAGGAATATTCTTTTGAAACTATATATATATATATATATATATATACACATATATTCAGAAAATATGTCCTACAAGATATTGGATCCTACATGGATTTGTCTCCATCGGCATCGACAACAGAGCAGATCACAGAAAGCCATCATCTCAGATGGGCAAGATCAAATATGCGCCATCCAGCGAGCTCGGGAGGTGGTTGGGAGACAAGGTCTCTCCACCGCCCATCGCAGGGCCTAGGTTCAGGCCTCAATCCGCTGCTTTGAATAAAGTCGCTCACACACGCATGTCTGTCTTCACTGAAATTGCGTATGCCGAATACAGTGCACAATAATTTCAATAGTGAAACGCACTAAACAAGTGTAAAAACGCATGATGGGTGTGCAGGTGCGTTCGGCAGGGGCCGGTAAGCAGCAACCGTACCGTTTGAAGTAGTGAGACACGCTACTACAATTTCACGTAAAAGAAGAACCCACCTTGCAATATATTCCACTGGTGCTATGGCAGCGCAATCGGGAGAGCACGCAGATGAAAAAGGCGGATGCAAGGAACCCAACTTCGTCGTTGGGGATTACGTGCGGGTTAAATTATCTCCTGATTATGGGGAGCTATCATCACAGTTCGTCAGGCCCAAGAAGATCATTTAAAAGCGTTGGCCGGTCACGTACCTTTTGGAAGATCGGCGAGTGTGGAACGCAACGTGAACAGAAGAGCTTATTCTCGAAATGATGCACCCACCCACGACAAGACTGGAATCTTCGATACCACGCGTATAAATGCGGACGCGCGTTGCCGCTGATCACATGAGCGATGGCCTACGATTGCGCTCGAGGCTACAGTTACGCTGAGTGCGTCACTGCTTTTCTTTCTGGGCGCACTCTCGCCCAATAAAGGGTTTTCTCCTCACCTGCTGGAGTTCGGCTTGCTTCACCGTCACAGCCACATGACAATCTACACTGGTGTTACAGTGAAACTTCACTTGAACAACCTTCAAGGAACCCCGGGAAAAAGTTCGCTAAAGTAAAAATTGGCTGAGCTGAAATAGCTATCTTGAATATTATCAGGAGATACAGAAAACATCAGTTGTTGAAATGAAATTTGAACTCTTTTGCTTGCAATGCTGCTTCTTTGAATGTGAATTTCTGCTTATTTGGCATGTTTTAGAGAATGTATAGTAATCATTTGCTGCACTTGTGTGCTTAGGACTGCAGTGGTCATGATTCGAGCCACTGTGTCCAAGCTCTTATGAACCTTCTCCTGCGCAACACTCTGCTGGGCAGCTAAGGACTTCACTTTTTCCTAATACATTAGTGCTTCCTTAGTTGAAATCCTTCGTGTTTTTGTTGTTGTTGTATTCCTCTGGACATGGCTCATACCCAATGGAGGGGATTGGCCGAGAAAAAGGTGAACTTTCCCCATACTTGCTGCATTGCGTCATTCCTAGGTGCGCTAGTTAATTAATTATTGATTTGAAGTGTCAATTGCCAGCGATGAACTATGTAATGCACGCAGAATTAAGCAGGAGATTTGTTTAATCGCAGCGATATATTCCTGAACGGCAATTAAAAGATCCCTGTGACTGTACCACGGTGTAGTGGCTCCAAAAGAGAGACGAACAGGTTCTGATAATTGCAGGCGCAGTTTTCGAAGAGGTGGTACTAGTATGTTTTTCCTGAATGTATTGAATCGGCGACAAGATAATAAAAAATTACCAATCGTTTCCTCCTGATTACTGAAAAGGCACATAGGGGAATTCGCTAAACCTGATCTATGCAAGTAAAAATTCAGGGAGGTAACGTGGCAACGAAATTTTGAGATGGCAACTTCCAGCATCCTTGATTTAGACAGATCGCTGCGCCGGGGAAATAACAGGTGTTTGTACTCCGGAGAAGTAGTCGGTACAGGGTCTGACGAACTTTGCCTGATTGTAAGTGTGCGAAATCGCGCCACCGTGATGTGTGCTGTAATTGAGAAAACAGGAATGATCGGCGCGGAAAGCGACGCTTTCGCAAGAGAATCAGCCATTGCGTTTAAGAACAAACCTTTGTGCCCAGGTGCCCAGATTAAATGAATGCGTCGGAGATGACAGGCAACTAGAGATTTAAAGAGTCTCAGTAAACGCGTCCCACAGGATGTGCTTCGTCTATAATGGCTACTTCTTCCTCCTCATCTTCTTCCTGAGTTAGGACGCACACTACAACCTCTTCTGTGAACACAGTGGCGCATGTCTCAAGGCGAGAGTCACAGGTGACATAGCCCTCAAAACGAAAGCACGGTCTGTACCCTGTCTTGCAGACAGTTTTATTGCGATAGCAATTATATGGACACTCTCGGCTGATTTTTGCCGTCATGTCCCGTATATGTATGTATATATAAGTAAAAGTCACGAAGAAAAATAATTCAGAAAACTAAATTCCGCCGCGCGGAATCGAACGGGCGACCTCTCACTCAGCAGCGCGCGGCGTTAACCGCTCGGCCACCATTTACCGCCGGCGGTGTGCCGATCTCGGGGGATATATCAATGTCAGCGTGTTCTCTGTATTACGAGCGAGATGGCGCGAAGGGCGCGCTCGGCGCCCCGCTCGTTGCGATGCGTTCGGTCGTCAACGTGCCAAACGTGCACTTTGCCCCACGGGGCGTAGTCGCCCGTGTGAGCGCGCGCGCTTATCTCCTGGTGCGGGCAGTTTCTACGTCGCCTGCTTTCGCCGGAGAGGTTGCGTTAAGGTAACACAGTAATAATAATTATCTGGGGTTTTAGGTCCCAAAACCAGGATATGATTATGAGAGACGCCGTAGTGGAGGGCTCTGGAAATTTTGACCATCTGGTCTTCTTTAACGTGCACTGACATCGCACAGTACACGGAAGGTAACACAGTAAAGTAACAACTGTGACACTTGTTAGTTTGCGTTCGTCCTGTGTATACCCGCGCGTACCTTTCGTGCGTCCTTTGCGCTTGAACAGCGCGTTAAGTGTCGAGCTGTGAACGTTAGTTAGCGTTCATCCTGTGTGTGTGTTCTCTTCGTGCGTCCTTTGTTTTTGAGCTGCGCGCTGCACGTTTCTATCTGCTTGCCGTTCTTCGCGTGACATGTCAATTGGTTGCTATCGCATTCATTGCTTCGCCCTTGCGGCGAAACTGTGACTTTTTGATTAATATGACGTGAGAGGCATTGGATTATGTCACAAAATATGTCCGGCAAACTGAAATGAACTCTCCACTAATTTCTATGAACTTCAATGTGCTGACATTGGGTCCAATAGTACTTCGGCGGGAGAATAAAAAAAAGTTCTTTCGACTGAATAGTTTCTTTAACTGACATTGACGTTCGTTCAAGGGGTATTTTATTGTATCTCATTATGGGGTGTTCTTAAAAGTCACGTGTTTATCTCTAAAACTCTAAAACCGCCAACTAACGCTTCAGCAAAATTTGTTAGCATATTAGCTCTAACATAATCTTACCCTTGTGCATATCTGTCTTTACTACAAATGTAGTGTTCCTTTGCTCACCTAAAGGAAAAATTTAAAAAAAAACGCGCGTTAGTACGAATGCAGTAGAAACATCAAAAGCGTGTTGACACATTTTAATGAGCTATCGGAAAATCAAAAAGTAAAAGGAAAGCAACGATGACGTGAATAGTGACGTGAAGTTTCTTAGAGTTAGCGAACTATTAGCGGTCGTGGAAGACCAAAGCTCTGCTTCGTAGTTTGTAGTTAGAGGTTCGCTTGTAATATGCTACTCGAAAAATAAATGGTGTTGAGTGTGGCACGCGGAAAAGAGTACCACACATGTCCAGATACGTCTTATCTTATACTTGATATCCTCTGTCCCAGAGCAGCACGTTTATTTTGCAAGGCTATTCAGAAATGAGCACTTTTCTATTGGTGCAAATGCATTTGCACGTGCATTGGGAACCAAAAATGACAGTTCGCGTGCATTGCCAAGGATTTAGGGCGAACAGCGCTCGCACATGATGTAATTGTTTCTTCATTCCAATTGCATTCCCATCTGAATATCGGAACCCTCCCATGATTGTACGCACGCTGTCTGTTTTCGTCATATGTTTCAAGCTATTCAACCCGCTTCACTGCGCATTCAGTTCTTGTAGCGAAAGGGGCTCCCTCCAGGAAAACCGAAACGTTATTATTGAATTTCCTGTGTTTTCCGCACCATTCTACCCTTGGTTATTGCTTTTCTGCTATAGTGGGCTGGGTCACCAAGCGTCTCTTCAAGGAGTGCTGACACCAATTTTTAAAAAATTCGGCAGATCCCACGTACCTTGGGAATCTATGTTATGCGAAGTATGCGGAGGGAAGGTATCTGTGTTAAAATTTTTAATTGAGCGAAACGTTACGGAATGGCGCTGAATTTATGTAAAAGTTGTAGGCACAGATACATGTTCAACAGTCGCATATGTTTTATATAACCAGTTGTTTACAGTTGCGTAACGATGCCAACAGCAACATGGGTATTACCAACACCAGAAGCGGTAAGCTCACATGTAGCGCTTGTGCTTGCGAGGATGGTAGCCCGTGACAGTGCTACACAAATCAACTTCAGTGGATGGCGCTTAACTACTATTAACGTTAACCCGACGTGACGGCTGTACCATAGGAGCACATAAGTAATGTTTATAAAGTTAGATAGCCAGCACTGCAACCACAATTGACGTTTCACGAACATTGGGGTCTTTTTCAAAATCAGTTCCGAGACCTGGCGGGGCTCTGTGCTAGAATACTTGATTGCCACGCAGAATGCTTGGGATCGATTCCTGCGGAGACCCTGACATTCATTCTTTGCATTCGTCGGGTCAACGCTGGCGATGTAAGTTTTTTTTTTTCTTAACGCTATCGCGTCAATGTTACCAATCTCCGTTTCTGGGTACATGAAAACTGTCAATCACCTGTGGCGCATACCCGCATACCGTGGCCTGTGGTATACGAGTATGTGCCACACGTGTCTGGAGGAAAGGGTTTGACGACGTGCGCGACGGGATTGTGACGTTATTAATGTCATGACCAGCGAGTCATACTTGTCAGACCACCCTCATCTTACCCCCCCCCCCCTACTAATTTTGGTCTACACCAAGTTAAGGGGGGTGATCACGAAAGCACACGGATGTAGGCGGCTATACAGACAGACAGACAGACAGATAGATAGATAGATAGATAGATAGATAGATAGATAGATAGATAGATAGATAGATAGATAGATAGATAGATAGATAGATAGATAGATAGATAGATAGATAGATAGATAGATAGATAGATAGATAGATAGATAGATAGATAGATAGATAGAAACACTCAAAGTGCCTGCACTACTCGAAGAAATGCTTCGCATTTAATTTATTCGGATTGTCGCTCTAAATAGGAACACTGGTGTATAAAACCCTAAAAAACAGTACTGTGGTGCGTGGCAATGCATCAATTGTATTTTTAATACCGCTACTTTAAAAAAAAAATGCCCCCCACCTCCCCGAAGGGAATCGTGAGGAAATGCGAATGCGTTTCGCGCGCGCTTCACTCCATTTATATATGGTGGTTGTGGTTCGAAGAAGGAAAAGGCGCCTAATTTCTGCAGCCCGGTCGGGAGCACGGCGCAGCGCCTGTTTTTGTTTTTTGTTTTTTTTTTTTGCTTTTCTTCTGTTTTTCCTTCTTTTTTTATTTTTTTTTATTTTTTTTTTGTTCTTTCTCCTTTTTCTTTTTTTTAATTTTTTAAATTTTTTTTTTCATATATAGCTCCGCCGAGCTCCCGCGATGCGAGCGCCCTCACGCACTTGAAATGCATTCGCATTTAAAACTGGAGATCCGTAAAGCACGCAGCGATGGAGCGGTGTTTCCTACTGGAACATGCCAATCGCTGCT
>JALIZH010029045.1:0-7500 GCA_030522465.1 Rhipicephalus appendiculatus | reverse complement strand
TACCGAGTACGCCGGCTCTTGTGCCTAGTCACCACGACCATCTTATTCAGCTCGGGTGCGCCGTCGCACTGTCGGTAATGGAGGGCAAGGTTTGAAGACGGCGCGCCCTTCAAAAAGCTAGCATGCTCCCTCAAACGGACGTTGAGACGCCTCCCCGTCTGTCCTCTGTAGTAACTACCGCAAGACAAGGGTATGGTGTTCACAACGGCGCAAGCGCAGTCAACGAACCGTGTTGCGTGTTTAATAGAACACTCACCATCCACAGAAGTCACCTCTCTTTGTGGCCTCTTTGTTGCACCTTTTTGTCAATGGCACACGCTTCTGAGCTTCCTGCCGGCGCGAAAGGCGACATTGATATAGTAATGAACAGCCACCTTCTTAAGGCGGTGAGAAACGGTGTGCAAATAGGGAATGACTGCAATCTTGCTACGTCTTTCTGGAGGCAAAGCCGCCATACCTGGGCCATTATTTTGCTCCAGCTTCAAGCGGCACAACAAACGCTGGGAAATAGACCCAAGAGCCTAGCGGACTTGTAAATTAAAAGTAAAAACAAGTTTTTAGTAAAAAGTCCGCTCATTCGAAGATTGTGAAGAATGGTTCGGCAATGGCGTGTCTTTCATCAGTTATAAAGAAGTGCTGTCCGCATGCTATGCGCGAAAGCTTCATGCGTCATGTGTAGAGAGTAGAAGCGGCCGGTTTTCCGCGCTTTCATCTTGGGTCTATTTCCCAGCGTTTGTTGCGCCGCTTGAAGCTGGAGCGAAAGAATGGTGCAGGTGTAGCAAGATTGCAGTCATTCCCTATTTGCACATTGTTACTCACCGTCTTAAGAAGGTGGCCGGTCCTTACGACATCAATGTCGTCTTTCGCGCCAGGCAGAACGCTCAGAAGCATGTGCGCTTCTATTGACAAAAAAGTGCAACAAAGAGAGGTGACATCTGTAGACGGTGGGTGTTCCATGGAACATTCCACACAGTTCGTTGACTGCGCTTGCGGCGTTGTGTACACCATACCCTCACCTTGCGGTAGTTCCTACATTGGACAGACGGGGAGGTGTCTCAACGTCCGTTTGAGGGAGCATGCTACCTCTTTGAAGGGTGCGCCATCTTGACACCTTGCCCTCCATTGCCGACAGTGCGGCTGCGCACCCGAGGTGAATAAGACGGTCGTGGTGACTAGGCACAAGAGGTAGTGGACCCGGTAAATTGTGGAAGTGTTTGAAATTATAAAAAAGAAAGACACGTGCGTGAGCTGCCCTTCTATCACTTTAATTGATGAGGAAGTGGCTTTTCTGGAAGGTGTGGTGTGCCGTTGCGTTAGTGTACGCATGAACTTTTTCCTCTGTTGGCCATCTTTGGGGCATGTGCTGTTTTGTTAATCTTTTTTTTTCCTACCCATATTTATCTGGGATTTTTTTTTCATTAAACATTGAGCTGATAGACAGCGCTTGTGTCGTCGTTCTCTTCTCTGTCCGTGCTTCGTTTGCGCAGGCCACCATAACATAATACTGTAACACAATCACCTCAATAGTGCCTCGAGCGAATTGTTGCGCGATGAATATTTGCGTCGCCATACAAAATCGGAAGTAGTTCACAAGAGTGCTAAGCTGTCTAATGCAAAGGCCTCGGGAAAAAAAACATATATGCAGATATACAGAGAAAAACTACACTTTTGACATTCAGCAGTCAAGATAACAGTTGTAGACCAAGATTCGAAAAATAACTAAAATAATACTTATACTGCTTAACCTCCGAACCGTATTTATTTACTAATTTGAAGCTTGCTAAGTCGCTTCTCTAAATGGTAATAGTTGCCTTCAACACGTGTCAGGGCGTATGTAACCTGTATATGATAAGTCATTCGTATGTGCCTATATTTTCACAAAAAAACATTTAACACCTTTCCTAGTACAAATGTTCATAACGCCAGCTTTTCGTTCACTTTGTTCAGAATAGAGTCGCATTTTTTATTGCTCTTCTCCTTATTAATTACAGGTATAATAGTGTTTGAGATAATGGCCAGCCTTAGTGTTCATCAATAAAATTATGAATAAGAATTTCAGAAACTGAACAAAAATGTACTTGATTCATAGCTGCCATTAGTACATGACTTGCAGGTGCGATGGAAATAAACGGGCATAGCGCGGCGCGCTGTTTACATCGTGCTGTGACCTTGGTGACAATAAAAAAGGTGTTTGAGTGGTTCTTAATTGTATCATGAATGACTCTCGAAACTTCTTTACACGATTTATGCTACAACCGCTTGAAAACAAATTCGAAACATCAGAATGCGTAGAAGCCGCCCTGTTCTCGTTTCTTTTCATTCGCCCCGGCTCGCCGACTTGTGCAATTGGTTTTGCAATCGTTTGTGACAGCGTTGAAGCAGCGTGAAAGAGCGTGAAACAAATCCTGCAGGCCCTTACTCTTGAACTCCTATGTAGTCATTTCCGTTATGAGTTGTTGCGCTTACACACGGCGTCGTCAGCTTCGTCTCATAAAAAATAGTCTGCCTTTTGTACCTGCACTTGCCTGAAAACGAACATATGTCTGTTTCAGTGAATTAGTACCAACAAAATTGGTGTATGAAAGGAGTGCTTGTGGGCGTTGATTCTATCGAAGCAATAATCTCATGAGCGCTCGAAAGTGTTCATGGAAGCTGCCTAGTTTTCTGGAGTAATCAAGTAGGACAATTTAGAATTGCTTCTTTTTTAGAATGTAAGTATCCCAATATTTATGCATTTATGAAAGGTAAGTTCAAGGTTACTCTACACAGACAAAATTAACCATTAGAAAAAATGTTTGCGCAGCTTTCCTGTTTGGGTTCTTCGAATTGAATAACTGTTTGTATTATACGCCTTACTTATGCACGGTAACGCGTTCATTTGCGTATTCGCAGACTATTCGCATGTTCGTGTACTTCTAAACTTCGTTTATATTCTAGCATACTTCAGCGGTATAACATTTATATTTATTTGAACAATGCCATTTTACTGAATAGTAGACAAGACGCTCTGTAGCCTAACTCGCGTGTGTACACATGGCACCTTTTACAGCGAAGCCTGTTATGAGATCACAACGACAGCCGATTTCGGTGGCAAAGTTCGCCGCCGGCGTAACCGCTATCGCGCACAGTAAGCAAAAATCCAGCATCTAGTGGTATTTCAGCCCAGACACTCTGCGTGGCAGTGTAGCATTGTACCACAGAGCCACACCGGGGTTTTTTTAAATGCGAATGCATTTCATAGTCGGGCTATGTCAGGCATCCGGCGTTGTCCGGCGTTGTCCGGCGTTGTCCAGCGTTGTCCAGCGTTGTCGAGCGTTGTCCAGCGTTGTCCGCGGAGG
This sequence comes from Rhipicephalus appendiculatus, assembly GCA_030522465.1. Taxonomy (NCBI): domain Eukaryota; kingdom Metazoa; phylum Arthropoda; class Arachnida; order Ixodida; family Ixodidae; genus Rhipicephalus; species Rhipicephalus appendiculatus. Next base: position 4,162 of record JALIZH010029045.1, on the reverse strand, counting down.
AGGAGGAGGAGGATAGGTTGAGGAGGTAAGCGCCGGCCGGTGTTAGATGTGAAGCATCTTATGGCGAAGCTTAATCCGGTGGTGGTGGTGGGCGGCGTGACCACCCTTACTGCGCATGCGCAAACCCTTTAAAAAATAAAAATAAAAAACCTCCTCTCTCCCTCTCTCTCCTCTAGGCATCCCTCCCCGCGGCAACCACACCCTCACTGCGCATGCGCCTCCCCTCCTCTCTCACCTGCTACGCTCCCCCCTCTCTCCTCTAGGCATCACTGCCCGCGGCGTCCACACTCCCATTGCGCATGCGCGTCCCACCTCTCCTCTCCTACGCTCCCCCTCTCTTCTCTAGGCATCTCTGCCCGCAGCGTCCACACTCCCACTGCGCATGCGCGCCCCCCTCTCTTTCCTCTCCTACGCCCCCCCTCCCCTCTCTCGCCTCGCGACGCCGACACAGGCAGCGTCTGCTAGCGAGTTTCTTGGTTGAAAAAACCGACTGCTCGCGCTGCACAACCGTTCACTGGCCACCCCGTATATATGGCAATGGATCTTGACCTCCAAGGTGGTGCCGGTGGGAGATTTCTCCTGTGCGTTGTTGAACAATAAAAATGCGCAGCGTGCGCGTTAACTAAAAGCTGACTGCGAGTCTCTGTGTCCAGTCGGAGTCTTCTGTCTCTCATAGCACATTAGCAGCGATTGGCATGTTCCAGTAGGAAACACCGCTCCATCGCTGCGTCCTTTACGCATCCCCAGTTTTAAATGCGAATGCATTTCAAGTGCGTGAGGGCGCTCGCATCGCGGGAGCTCGGCGGAGCTATATATGAAAAAAATAAAAAAATAAAAAAGGGAAAAAGAACAAAAAAATAAAAAAGAAATAAAAAAAGAAGAAAAATAAACAGAACAAAAGCAAAAAAAAACAGGCGCTTCGCCGGGCTCCCGACCGGGCTGCAGAAATTAGGCGCCTTTTCCTTCTTCGAACCACAACCACCATATATAAATGGAGTGAAGGGCGCGCGAAATGCATTCGCATTTCCTCACGATTCCCTTCGGGGAGGTGGGGGGCACTTTTTTTTCTACACGTGTTTTATGCCGGGTCCAACAAAACTTCAGTGACGTATTTCCGTCACGGAAATGACGTCGAAAAATGCACGCGGTCAGATGGAAAATGAAAAGAGTACCATCAATAGGAGTCGAACCCACGACCTCTCGGACAGCGACAACAGATGCGGGGCACGCTATCCACTGCACCACGCTACCACACTCTGGAGGCTTTACAAACATGCCTTTTATATCTCACACTTTCCTCTCACGCTGCTCTTGGTCAGCGGGTTGTAGGTCGAACTCTGTGAGGTCTTCCAACCTGAGGTCTTCGAACTCCTGAGGTCTGTCAGATTCGAACTGCAGTCTTGTGCAAATCAAGTGGACAATCTCCAAAAAATTCTCTTGAAGGAATTTGCTTACCTTTTCGTCTCTCCAATGTCAAAAGACAAGGCAAACGGCGACATTAATTCTTTGACGAAACATAGTTCGATAACATTTTTTCTGTGGTCCTCCCTCTGAGATGGATGAAGCAAACCTTACACTCGTCGACCTTCGCCACACGCTCAGCCTCCCATATTGTCGCACGGCCTCAGGCGAAGGCTGTGTTACGTACCAAGCCTTACGAAACATCAATCAGGCCTTTCATCAGGATATCTTGGACGAATACAACAAAGTGTTGCGAACGTGTCGGGATCATACAGAATGGAAATCATCTGTTGTGAAGGCAATTTTAAAGTTTGGGAGCCCTGCACAACATTTAGAGTCATACCGGCCAATATCACTAACTTCTAATGTTATAAAGCTGATTCAAGAAATTGTACTGTTTTGTCTGGTTGGCAGACTACAAGAGCTTCCTTTCTTCACTGATGTCATGAGTGGACTTCGCGCCACCGTTCAGTGCTCGGAAGCATCGTAGATCTCGTATCATCGCTTGAATCTCCTCAAACAACCAGACACTCCGCGTATGTTATATTCCTGGACATACGGTTTTTGACACAGTTCATCACAGGACGTTTAATTGTGCACGTATGACCGCGGGAATTTCGGATCATCTGCTGTATTTGCGCGTGATATTCAATTAGATCACAAAATGAAAGTGCACGTTGGAGAAGTAACAAGTGAACCTCTCATTCTTAAGTGTGCTGTCCCGCAAGGCAGCGTCTTGTCGCTGTTTCTCTTAAAAAGCTTACTACCTGGTCTTCTAATCCCATTGCCTTAAGAGAGTGACTTTCTTATAGGCATTGCACCTTGTGCGGAAGACATCGCACTGTGGGTCAGCGATCCGTCACGACATGGTTCACGTCTTCATGGAATATTGCAGTATCCTGAATGGCACTTGAGAACACTTGGTGGAAGTTGGTCTGCAGATTTCCCCTTCGAAGTCGGTCGCGATTACTTATCATCCTAGCCAACGCGCTCGTCGAAGCATGAGCCGGCTATAACTCGGAGAGAAACCGATCCAATGGGTACACCAGCCCCACTACCTGGCCGCAATCATCGATGATTGCCTTTCTCGGCTCCCTGCTGTTACCTCTTTGCGGCGCAAATCACAGTCCCTGATGAAGTATGGGGCCGCCTCGACTGCTAGGGGTGATAGCTTCGACCAGACGGCAGCGCTACAGGTATACCAATCATCTGTACACCCTTGCATGATGTATGCTTCGCCAGTCTTGCATGTACCGCCTGGTTTAATGTCTCAAATAGAATGTGATCATCGTGTTGCCCTCCGAGACATGCTTGGCTTGCCTCGTGAGGCCCAGTTCATTCCACTACTCTCAGAAGCACACCAGTTGTCCCTAAGACTTCAAGCTTATCAGAGAACGTTACAACATTCCGAGCGCATGCACCCGAGCACCAGATGGCAAAGCACTCGTTAATCGGCTGATTCGGCACCCGCTCTATCACGTGGGAAAAATGGCCGCATTGTTTATTGGCATTACTGCCAGTCGTGACGACACCACTTCTTTGCAACATCGAAAGAGCACAGCAGGAAAGATGCAGTACACTTCCCATTTATCATTTAATTCCGGAAATGCGGAAGAAGTGGGACCAACCTGTTTCGGCACTATTCCAGTTAGCCCAATCCCGCTCATTTGAAGAATTTTGAGATTAAATTAAAATATTTACGCATGCATTTGTAAGCATCATTGTCCTAGGCGTTTCTGCAGCGTTTGGCCTTCGGCAGATATCAGGCGGGTGTTTAGAATACCTCACCCATCATCTTCAATGACGGTGGAACTAGCAGTAATTGATGTTGCCTTTAAGTGCCTGCAAGAAGAATTAGCGACATCGCAAGTCGCCATCCTATACACTATTGTGGTGACCTTATCAGACTTACTCGAAAAGGTGCCGACAGCCCAATTCTATGCAGTATAATAGAATACGCCGACACAAATTCTCTCTAGTGGGGTGTCCTTCGCTGCCTAGTGGATACCTTCACACGTGGGCATTGCTGAATATGAGCAAGATGATCACTTCGCTTCAACTAGTAACCATAATGAGTGTGACTGTCCGGACATTTCGTGTACGATGGACAACGCTTGTGGGCTTATACGCCGAAACCTTCTAAAGCAGCAACCAGACCAGTGGGCTGCAAACGGATAATTCCCCCCCCCCCCCCCGTGTTCGTGGACGTGTTTCGTTGTGTGCATCTTGTGGCTCCTGTGAAACAGTTGAGTCCCACATTCGTTAGACAGGGAGCATGACTGTATAAAGAATATAAATTTAAGTGAGCGACGATTGATGATGACCTTCTTCTGAGAAGGTCTGCTACTCGACGCGACCAAGTTCATTGATTTTATGGCCCAAACAAATCTGGCCACCCGCTTATTGATGTTTTTCTTGCGTTTTTTTGCTTATTTTTGTCCAAGTGTTCGTTATTTTTCTGTATTTTCCAATCTTCTTTCCTCTTTTTCTCCTCCTCACTTCCTTGCCTCTATCTCTTCTCTGCATCCGAAAGAGTAGGCGGGCGTTGTGCCCCTACAGGTGGAAGTTGTCAGCCTGTTCTCTCCCTCTTTCTATGTGCCTTTGTGTATGAATATATAATAATATTAATAATAATAGTAATAATAATAATAATAATAATAATAATAATAATAATAATAATAACAATAATAATAAGCATAAT
>JALIZH010029044.1:0-34887 GCA_030522465.1 Rhipicephalus appendiculatus | reverse complement strand
CGCAGCACTCTCTGGTGCGGAGCGACAAAGCGTAGGTAGTACTCCGAGCGCCCACTTCGCCACTCTGCCGTCCACGATTTCTTTCTTGAGTGCAGTGGCGTAGCCAGGGGTGGCACACCGGGCACGTGCCCCCCCCCCGAAATTTTTTTTCGCCATGGCATACAAAGCGAAAAATGACCATTTCAAGGAGGTGCCCCTCCCGAAATCAAGGCGGTGCCCCCCCCCCCCGAAAAAATTTCTGGCTACGCCCCTGCTTGAGTGCAATGAAGACGAATGGCCTAATGTTTCAGCCTCAACTCTGACGCGATGCTCGCGGTGGCTGCGAAATTTCATCATCATGCACATGATCCGCAATGCGACTTGAGTCTCTATTTGTGGACATCAATCACGCTGACAACAGCGACTCACCTAGTTTCACTGTGATGGTCCATCACAGTGAAACTTATGAAACTTATGGCTTATGTACACGAACAAAACATTCCCTACGAGTCTGGGTGCTCGCAAAATAATTGGTGTTACTGGCAGTGTTCTGCTACCTCTGTCATGAGTCCCGACAAAATTCTAGTAAGTGGTAGTGATTGGTTACGCTGTCGCCTCATTACTGTTTTGCTGACTTCCGGCCGCCAGCTTCGCATAAACTTTAGGACCACAGTGCGTGAGATCTACCGGATATATTTGTTTTGTTCAAGGAAACTGAAAGCAAACGTTTTGAACAAAACTAAAAGCATCCGGAAAACATGGACCAAAAGGGCATACATACACAAGCAAACAGCGCTATGCCGGGTAATGTTACCGCACTCTGCTAGATTGCACCTCTTAGGACAAAAATAAAATTCCTCCGGAACCCTTATACTAAATACAGCGTTAATAATCATGAACGTACTCAAAGGAAGGCTGCTATATTTGTAGAAAAATTGCGCTTTATACTCTAGCTACGGTTTTATGCAAGCAAAGTTTGTACAGCCTTTACAGATAAAAATAGAGAAATTTAGGGTTGAATTTTTTTTCCACACAATCAAAACGAACTAGCTCAAGAGTGAACACTATTTTTACCATGTTTAACTAGCAGACCAAAGCGACATCATCAACACAACACAGTTACACCGTATCTTGCACGTTGTGACGTCTCCTAGCATTCTTTCTTGCTGGGACCATATATCAACAGAATTCTCTTGGAGAAGGAACTTAACAGTTGACGCATTAACATTAAGATACTCTTCATGCCCGTTGTTTGCTTGTTGCTTTATTGTAGACCGAAGGAGTATTTTGGGAGTATTTCTGCTACACAACAATAATCGTCATCCGGCTTGCTCACGTTTCCTCTCTTGCAAACCCGGCTCTCGGCACATTCCTATCAAGAATGCTATGTGACGCCGATAACGCGTGCGGCGTTCGTGACCGGGAAGTGCCGGGACGGTAGTGATAACGCCAGAAAAGTACGCGGGGTAGATGACGATTATAGTTGTGTAGCAAAAAAGACACCCTTTTTACTCGATTATTTCTTAGAGTGTACTGTGCCCCAACGAAAAGGATAACGTGCTGCCCTGGCTTCATCAGAGCATATAATGTGTAGAGGCCGGATTTTCAGGTACTAAAAAGCACATTTCAGGCGCCAGGAATAGGCCGGCAAAACACCGTTATACGAGCACAAAATCGTAAATGTACAAATTTTTTCACAAGGTCAAATAATTTCAAAAAAAGATGTGCACGACCTGTATTTACGACAGAAGAGCAAAAGGTGTTACAGTTTATGATGGCACCAGGGCGCCCAAGGTTTAACATAGCCCTGCATTTGTCCTTTTACCCGCGCAGTTTGCTGAACACGGTCTCTCCTTTTGTTGTCCAGCATGGTGATTTAAATGTCCACCATCGAATAAACATACACCGGGGTCTGTTTCTCTACGGCATGGCTGATAACGGCAGCACCGGAGCAAATAGCCAGACCTCTAAAAGGATAGCATGATCTTTAGCCTCGCATTGGCCGGGTCCAATCGCGCGGGGTCAATTTCTACTCTGTCTGTGATTACCTTAAAGTGCCCCTCACCAGGTTGGAGCATTTCAAGCTGGCAAGTGTAATGCATGCACTGGGCGCTCACGATCATGTCTTCCAAGATTTGCAACGCTACGCCCCCGAAAAGAGCTGAAATTTCAAACTGAGCGCCTCTCCTTCATCTCACGGGCAGCGCGCCAACACATAGAAGCTGACGCGCAACATGGAATGGTCCTGCTAAGTTATCTTTGCTCTGAAGTCGCTCCTCTACGTAGAAATTTTTGTTCTGGTATCGCTTATACGAGAATTATTCGAGGCGACATATGTAATTTGTGCAATCTGTTGCTTGAATAGAAGAATTAACCCTACTGGAAAACCCAGTGGCACTGTGCCAGCGCCATTCCGGATTAGTGGACCAGTGTGGCGCTGGATACTGGGACGCTGGCACGCTGCATGGGGCACACTGGACGCTGGCGCGCTGCACACTGGGACACCAGTTATGCGACGAAATCGGCCTTTTAAATTGCTTTTAAAAATTTTGGTCATGCCCACATCGTTATTAAGGCTGAAACACGACCACTGCTACAAAAAATAAAAACAAGACGAGCGCGCGCGAGTCGAACCCACCATCTCGACGCACTACGCATCCCGAGTCTGACACGTTACCCGCTAGGCCACGCTTGAAATATGAGTTGCTCATATTTTTTTCATGTTTTAATTAATTTCAGTATCCAACATTTTTATTTTCTCGCTTAGAAACGCAGATTTTAGTCTCTTCGTGCTCACGCCAACCTAACAGGAGATTGTTAATTTGTTTGTTATGGGCAGGGCTGGGCAGTATCGAAGATACATGTATCTTAGATACTATCTTAGATACTCGTTGGGTATCTTGTATCTGTATCGCGATACGTCTCATAAAACGAGTATCTGTATCTGTATTTCCGATACATTCAATAATGTATCATGTATCTTAAGATACAAGATACTGCTTTAGAAACGCCACCCTGTAATACAACAAACGTTGGCTGAACTCTGCTTCCCACGCTGACACTGCTGCCACTAAGCCACCTCAATAAATGTGATGACAGTGACATTCCTTCGTCTTTCCACCAGAGTGTTCCAGTGAGCATAAGAAATAAGGGCTATGTGCGTCTCTATTGGTGGAACAGAGTTACGTGATGGCGCTTGAGCCTTCTCGATAAAAACAGGCGCGCGAACGTCTACGTGCAGCCCACCTTTTGTTTCTTTATGTTGTCTTTCTTTTATTGCGATAGCAATTATATGGACACTTTCTCTGGTTTTCGGCGTCGGCGTCGGCGTCATTTGCCGTATATGTATATGTATATATATAACCGCCCCCCCTTCCCGTCGTTCGTGAGCGTGAAAAGACGCGAGGGGGGGGGGTCCCTCGAGCGACCGATTTTACGAGCGCGGGCACGCGCGTTATCTCCCCCTTCTCGGCGGCCAACAGCGGGGGGCGACCTTCGATTTTACGAGCGCGGGCGCGCGCGTTATCGCCCCTTCTCCGCGGCCGACAGCGGGGGGCCGGTGTACCCTTCTACGTGCTGCGCTCTCAACGCGAAGAGAATTCTCTTAAACAAGCGTTTTCTAGAGTTGCGCGAGATCGGATCCAAAAAGTGTTAGCTGCCAGCCTCACTTCGTATAACATCACAATTTTTTGCTATCGCATTCATTGCTTCACCCTTGCGGTGAAACTGTGACTTTTTTAGATGTGCCGGTGCTATGAACCTTGTTTGTAGCCACGGTGCTGCGCTCCTAGTCCCATGCGTGTGGCGTCTTTCGCTCAAATTCAGATGTTGCTATAGTGTCGTTATCGAAGTTTGTCTTGCGTGGTGCTTCGTTGCAAAGCCTCAAGAATGCAAGAATGGGGTTGCTTTGCGTCTCGCTGCTTTCACACAGAGATTTGACAGATATCGTGGATGTAAGCTTGACTTGCACACTATGAGATTGACTTATATGCAAATTAGATTCTAACAACCGTCGCCCCACCGGTGTCGATGCTATATACAATTGAACAAACATTAACGTAACAGATGATATTTGGCGTACTGTATCTTTGTTCTTCGTGCTCAATTTCGCAAGAAATTTTTTTTAATGATAGCTTGATTGTAGCACAAGTGCTCTCTTTGCTGTCTTCCATTTGCATCCCACACATTATCTAGGTCTTTGTGCAGTTTTTTCCCCGTTTGTTAACTGTAATATGTATTTTGTAATAGCCTCCTCTGTTCCTTTTTCCTAGTCCTTGTCTTATTTATTCTTATTTTTAATTGTGGCCGTCATTGCTACTATTTACAAATCTACATTCCATGTGAGTTTACTGTTCAGGCGATGTTGAGGGTAAGGGTAAAATAATCTTAGCGTACCTAGTGCTCACAGGAACAAAAGTTCTGTTTACTATTTAATAAAACAGCGAAATGGAGTTTAAGTTATAATAATGGTAATTATAATTAAAATCTTAAAGGAGTTAGGAAGGGGATTTGAGAAACATAATACCAAGTACTCCGGTTTTCTCATGAGCGTCCCCAGGAGCCCTTTAGTGGTATTTTCCGTGGGAACTGAGTTTTCTACTGTCTAATATTAACACCTAAGTTGATGATACATCATGCTCTATATTCATAGCTTTTAGGGATGTCGCCTGTATCGTGTTTATAAAGGGTGTCACGTAACTGGAACCAAATATTTGCCAAGAAGTGCCTAACCTCTACTTAATAAAACCAACGATGGGGTTTACCGCCATGTTGCTCTAATTTGGGTAATTTCATATTGCACTTCATTTCTTAACTAATATGAATTATTTAACAGATCTGCTATTCACTGTAGGGCCATGTGCGTTTCGTATACGTTTTAGAGGGCATTATAAGACGACAGATTTGATTTTTTTTTTTTGTTATGGAGAGGTACATGCTACGTAGGGATTTTTCCGGCGTTTAAAGAAAGCCTGAGAAACATGACCACATTGCTGCTATCCTATTCTATTGTGCTGCAGCGCTCTCAGACGTGCTTCGAGCGAAACAATCGGCAAGTGGACCACGACGAAATGAGTGGCCGCGGGTTAGGCATCGGCTCCACAGAGCTTCAGCATTTATGACCGCCACACACGGCAAAGAAACACCACTGTCCCTGAGAAGCGACAGGCTGACGGTCCGCGCGCCGGTTGTTTCGCTCGAAGCACGTTTAAGAGCGCTGCAGTATGATAGCGCATGAGCGCAGTCACGTGGTTTTATTTGATATTTCACGTGCTTGCTTTAAAAGCCAGAAAATATTCACCACGCAGCATGTACGCCGCCAAAAAAATAATTGCTTTCGTCGTTTTTAAATGCGTTTTATGATGTGACGAAGTGCACTCTGCTCAAAAGTAAATATTAAAAATGTCGCATAATTGACCATAGTTATTCAACCAAAAAAGCGCAACGTAAAAATAACATAACGAGCGTCACATGGCGGTAAACCATATGCCATTGGTTTCATTCAGCCGCGGTTTGACGCTGGCTTTTTCTTAAATAACTGGTTGTACTTATGTGAAACACCCTGTATACCTAGCCACTGTCATTTTTTTATTGCGGAACTGCCTTGGTATTTGACTTCGGTATATTCACTTTCCTTATTTTAGGTCCCTGTAAAGTATTTTCTTTTTTTGTGTGTGTGTTACAAAAAAGCAGGTAAGCAAGCTAGAAGTTGCAATAGTGTGAACAGCAGTGATATCCTGCGACGATTTTCCCCGCGTACAGTACATTGGTCGCAGTTAAGGCATTCTCAAGCAAACACTTCTATACATAGGCATTTGCAGCGTCATTATATACATCTATAATAGCAATTTTACAAATGTATCGAAGTATCTTAAGATACAATTGCGAAGTATCGTATCGGATACATTCATTCCGGAAGTATCTTGTATCTGTATCTCCAATACTTCTTGTCCGAGTATCTTGTATCGTATCGCGATACAATTCCAAAGTATCTTTGCCCAGCCCTGGTTATGGGCTGCCTTGGATCAACACGTCTATCTGGCACGTTTTGCCGCAAAACTTATTAGCGTAATCGCAGATGTGTTGGGGCAATCACACTGACTCGCTAAGGGCTTGGCCATACCTATGTAGAAAACAACGTGCAACTGAACTGGTCCCTGAACACTGTAGTTTTCGTCACCCGTTTGGAAATATTTTCTGTACTCCTTGTGTATTTTCCGCGTACTACGACAACAGTAGATCACTCTAGCCGAAACGACCATTAGGCTTAGGGCCGTACTTCGTGAGTCACGGTCACTGTGAAGATCGTGGATATTCAATTCCGAGGTCTAATAACCGTTAAAATAAAGTTTCGAACATAACTAACAAAAACGAGGACATATTTGCACCTTCGACTACACAAATCAGAGCTAAAAACGCCGAGATTGGGTGTTGCAGCGGCTAACTGCTGCCGGTGACGTGCGGCTTTCTTTCCAGGCAGCACACATTGTCTAGAAAACGTTTTTTAGGAATAAATGGGACAAAACGAACTCTAAACCATTTTCGACGTTTTAAAAACGTCACAGAAAAGCCGTTTTATACCTGTTTTTGGTAGCGTCAAGAAAACGCACTTTTTAAGACCATTTGAGTCTCCAAAGTCTTACAAAGAGATATTTCAAGACGTTTGTCTGATTCTAAACCATTTTCGACGTTTTCAAAACATCACAGAAAAGCCGTCTAGAAAACGCACTCTATGAGACGTTTTCTCACCGAGTGGCAGAGCGCGCGCCATTTGGTCGCTGCATGCACGGGCATGCACAGACCGCCGAGAATTTAAATTTGAACTCGAGCCTGCGCACGCCATCTTTCATTGCACTAAATAACGTAACGCGCAAAAGGGTAAAGGCAAGAGGAGTCGACATCACATCAGCATTCATGAAGACTTCAAAGTTCGTTAACCAGTGAACTTTAAGTAATTTACTCACAGCGAGAACCGTCTCTTCCTCACGAAAGTCTGATAACTGACTGTATCCATCCGCGCCACTGTGGCTTCTGCAATGTCAGTTAAGCTCGTCGATTTCGCGTGTGTGGTCGCGCTCGCCGGTCGAGCCCTCTGTTGCTTTGTTTCGTGCTTGTGTCGTGATTCATGGAGGCTATGAACGCAGCTGCGAAGAAACTATACTTCGCTGCGTGTGGACCCGAATTCAAGTATGCCTCTGTGGAGCGAGTGAGTGACGGTTAGGCCTAGTCCTGTAAGATTCCCGGCGGAAAAATGCATCATCAGCTTGCGCAAGGGACCCTATCGTAACTCCATTTCTTCCATGCTCGAGAGACGGACGTGGTTACGTGATGTGCGATTAGTTTTCTTTGGATTTGCCGATTCTCTAAATCACGGGCTTCTGTCGTTTTTGAAGGTATAGGTTCATTTTTATTTCATTTAAACTCAGTATAGGAAAACCATGACAAATGAAAAAGCGTGTTGTGAACATTGCATCACGGGTTGCAGGTGCGACATGTTTCAGCAGTTCCTGAGTACGTAATTTATTCATAATACGTGATAAAAAGCTGTCCAAACGTAAATGCAGGCCATGGTTTCCGTTCACGTTCGAACGAACATGAGCGGAAACTGTATATCTGTTAGCCTAATTTCAGTAAAATGACTGTTTTCTCTCGGCCGTTTGATGAGGTATCTTCAAGATATTCAAGATGAGGTATCTTCAAGATAGATTAGGTTCAGCTACGTGTGCCGTTGTGCCGTGTAATAGGCAGTTTCAGAATAGGGTGCACAAAGATAGCGTTCGTTGGGCACGTATGCTATTTCCGCCACTTAACGTGAGTACGCAACATGATGGCGTACGACGCGTGCGCAGTAGCCAGTTTTATAATAGGGTTTATAATTTTCCCGGAACAAGTTCGCGCTTATTGCAACTGTGTTTCAGTGTTCTTTCTTGTAATACGCAACAATATCAAGTCCTCAACAAGTAGCGATAAACTTACGCTACTTCATTACGTCACTTCTTTCGTCTCCGAGATTCCGATACATTTGACGATGACGTCGCTGCAACGTACTTAAGCGTTCTAAACAGCTACGACCGCATCAAGATCCGCTGCTTTTGTCCTGGCTTATCCGCTACGCTACTGAAATACACCGGCGCGCGCGCGTTGCGATTGCACCGTAAACGCTCTACGTTACCTCTAGCCGGTTTCCTTCAGCTTTTACCGACAGCGTTAAATGGTGCGTGTAAACAGCTTGCCGTTAGCATTTGCTAGAAGCGGTGGTGCGTGACCGATTTGTTTCAGACGGCGCGCTTAGGAGCGACGGGTAACAGGTTCGAATCCTGCTGGCACCCTTCTGATTTTCTTTCTTATTCATTTTTCTTCTGGGCTTTCATTTATATGCAAACACATATACATACCCGGGAAATGAACACCACGGTAATAACCCACTGAGAGTGTGCAAATTATTGCTATCTCAATATTAATTACCAATCTGACAAAGTTACTCCTAGGTAGGTCAATATGACGTATGGTTTTCAACGTCTGGAACTTCGCATTCTGTCTACGCCCCGAAACGCTGTGGATTAGAGATAAAAATTGTGAAACTTCCACCGAGTTACACAAGGCTTAAAACAGCAAAGAGGGACGTTTGTGAAGCATAATCTGGTTGCTTCTAGCTTGTTATTAGGCTTTAGCTAGGTGATGCTAGGTTGTTTCTAGGTTGCTTCTAGTTTACTGCTAGGCTATAGCTACGTGATGCTAGGTTGTTTCTAGGTTAGTTCTCTGCGCAGAGACGTTCGAGCTAAACAACAGTTTTTCACACACCCCACACCGAGGTCCAGTCTCTATACATAGATGCTCTCACTGAAACCGAGCATTCACACCTCCTATAGACCTACGGGTAAGGCTTCCATCGCACCGGGGTCCTCTCGCCGCCTTATTTTTGCCCGTTCCTTAGTATTCTCTCGTTGTACGTACTCCTCACAAAGGTTCTTGATAACGCCCAATGCTGCTCCAAAGTGATGCCGCTTCACGAATACAACCCCGCAGTAGACAATATTTACTCGAACTCTGGTTGGCCTGAAGAGCCTTATTGAGAGAAGGACACCGCTAAAACTCAAACACAAACCCAGAAAGAGAATTTAATTATGACGGAACAGTCGCAACAGTATGCTGCACAGCTAGCGAGACATAACTGGCGCAACTTCTGCGACAAGCTTCAGGGCACACTAGGCACCAAGCAGGTGCAGCGCCTGCTGCGCGCTCTCGTCATGGAGGGCCTCACCAAGATGTCGACTAAAAACACAACTACAGCGTCTCGGAGGAAGACCAATTCCGCCGAGTATGAAACAAACTCCGCGGTCCTGTCCAAACAGTGAAAATTCACCGCAGACAAAAAAAATACGAAAGCATACCCAACGCCAACCTTCACAGGCCATTCACACCTGGAAAACTCCCAGACGCCATTTATTAGTTCACGAGACTCACGAGTGCGGGCAAAGACAGGATAGATAACAAGCTCATCCAAGAGCTGCCCAACCAGGCTTTGAGTGCTCTATTACCGTACTACAACAAGTGCTGTGACAAATGAGAAGTTCCGCCTGCGTGGCATCATTCGGATTTGATCATCAGATCTAAGCCCAATCAGGTCATAGCTGCTGAGAACTTCACACCTATTTTCCATACTTCGTGTGTTGGAATGCTGTTTTAGCATATGATACATGCACGGGCCACATCTTACGTTGAAGACAACGGGTACTCCCCAGACACCATGTTTCTATTCTGCCAGCTTCTTTCTACGCAGGACGTCCTCGTACTCCTGAAGGAAGATATAGTTGACCACCTGAGCAAAACAGCAGGTCGTCCGTTCTTGCCATCGACGTCAAGAGCGCCTTCGACAATTTTAGTCAAATGCCACACCGAAATGTCTAGAAGATATCGGCTGCGGTTCCAAGACTTATTATGTTCGAAACTTTCTGAACAATCATAAGGCTACGATGGGGATATCCAACTTCCGGGGGAAAAAATCTGAGCTCCCGAACAGGGGCACACCTAAAGTCTCTGTCGTGTCACCTTTGCTATTCAACGTGGCGCTCCGTAAGCCACCCCCCCCCCCCACCTCCGTTTTCTCCAGACATACAGGGCCTACGTCACGCCATCCACGCAGACGATATTACGCTGCGGACGCGAGGCAAGACACCGCAGCGCAAGAAAGCGGCGTTCAGGAACATGTGGACGCCATCGAGAACTACGTCGATATTTGCGGCCACCGTAGCGCACCTGAAAAGTCAAAATGACTTGTAATCAAGGCCAGCACACGAGGAAGGCACCTGCAAAGCGCCAGACCCTTGCGTCACCCTCCACGGGTTCCAAATATCTAAGGCCGCCGCGCTTGGAATACTCGGCTTGCACCCACACTTCAACGGATCAAGAGCCGCCATGCTTGCTCTAATTCAATACCTGAATTTCCAGCTGACGCACCTTATAAGGAGAGTCGGCAACCGACGCAGTGGCCTGAACGAACTGGGTATCCTATAATAATAGTGGGAGCTCTTCTAACCAGCCGAATCATCTACGGAGACCTGTATCTCGCTCTCAAGACTTCTGAAATCGACATGCTAAATATGGTCATCAGGAAATCTACGAATCTCGTGTCACATGAAAACAGTCGTTGAACGTCTTCGATGGTGAAAACTGTTTATTAAGGTAAACAGGAACAAGAGACAAAAAGGCGCTCTAAAATGCTTCGGAAGGGATACAAAGAGGCTGGGCAGGGTTCAAGAGAAAACCCAGACTATCGTTTTAGTCCTCTGATTGCAACTGCCCCGGGTGCATCCTCGCGCTCAGGTTCGCGCCCTAAAAGGGGAGCCCGTACTTCCTCCCTCTCCCCCGAGTCGCCGCCCCTCGGTGGCATAAATCTGTCAGTGCAACACATTCGTCAGCTACAGAGCACTCTTCTGGTGTTGCCGCGGTCGTCGCCTCTCCTGGCCTTGAAAGAAACAGTGGCGACTACGGAGGGAGGAAAGGAGAGGGGGGAACGGAAACGCAAAGTTACAACACTCGCCATAGGGTTACCTCCGATATCATTGACCCCTAGACTCCTCAGCAGGAGAGTGCACGAAATCTGCCAAGAGCTGGTAGAAGACTTACGAATCAGCATATTCGAGAGACTGAAGCTCAGATCGACGGGCACATCGGTCCTTGCACGCCGGAGCAACGTAGAGCGCGACATCTGCGAGGCACACCGCAAAATGAAGGTACCACCATACCTCCAAGAATGAGGTTGCGTTCAATTCAATTCATTACATCGGAGCAATTCATCAACTTCATAAACTTCACTGACAGTCTTGCTTTGCGTGACCACTGTTGACACAAGGCTTGGACTAAGCAATATTGGGTCACGAACCATTAGCTTTGTATGCATGGTCCTTCTAAATGATGGTACTTTTTGAACATTTCAGTAATGTGTTGGGGTGCAGTGCGATGAACCAGCTCGCCAAGAGCCCGTTCGTCCGAGCCAAAGATTTACTACAGAAACTTTCATTAAAGCTTTGCAATGTTACCTTTTATGAGATTTCTAAGATCTAGAAGGCTTCGACTTCTTAATTTCAAGTCCTTATGCTTTCATTGAGGCGCGTCTCACGCCAGAAGAAGAGAGAGTATTCAGCCTTAGAACATCGAAGTACATGGCCAGATAGAGACAATTTGCATTTTCTGTGGCTTGAAATATTTTGACATATTTCACTTCGTTTACATAATTTTCCTTTTTTCATATTTTGAAACTCTTCTGATCAACATCTAACAAATTACTTTGCGGAGCCCGCAAATGGAAAAGAAATAGAACGGTATCTCGTTTCTTTGTCTAAGGCCGAATTGTGTGTGTGAGTTGCAAGTTGAAAGAGGTGCCTATGACGGCAAACGGTAATAAGATTACGTGATTATACAATAGTCCACATGTAAATACTGTAAGCACATATATTGTGGCTCATCGTTCTCCTTTGTATATAGCAGTCATCACGCCCTTCTTGTTCTTCTTCCTCTCCTTCGAATTTGAGTCTGGAGAACGAGCACATTTGCTAGCGTTGTCTGGTCCGGTTGTCATAAGGGGGGATGGATAGCAAAAACAGTTGTGCAAATACTATTGCCCACCGCTCTGTTATTTTTAAAGCGAACTCCACAAAATTTTGCAAGTGGCTTGAATGAGCAGTTTACTAGATGTTTTGTGAATTTGGCAAGAAAATGCAAAGCCATTCTAAAAATAATAAAAGATATATCATTTTACAATTTTTTATTTTTTGAAGGAACATTTCTGAAAAAGACTTTCCATGTAAAATAGTGAAATATCTTCCGGTTATTACATGTGCCCAGTGTATCCTGCTGAACCAAAATAATAATGGTAGTCATCACCATTCTCTGGTTAACAATTTAGATGTTTGATGACTAGAATTTTAGGGCCTTTTTCTTAAAGAAAAACTTTCGTAAAAAAATACAATTCTGGTGGCAACACCATTCCTATGCTTCAGAAAGGTCGCATGTTTGTCAGAAAAAAAGTCACAAAAGTTTGCACTTGATAGCTGGAGTGGTTACATAGAAAACGTTCCTTTTCTGACGAAAAGTAGTGTTTCGAGAAAACGCTATTTAAAGTTCGAGTTGCCGCGGTGCACTCACGGAATCAGGCGCGTTTGGGGCCATTTTAAATTCTTTCCAGAGCGCGTAAAAACGCGCCACTTCGTGGAAGCACTTGTCAGTAATGCTGGAATGTCGTGCTATAAAAATTGAAAAATCACATTTTCAGTCGATTTTGCCCTCTATCCCCCTTAAGTGTTGCAAGGAAGACGCAGTAGCAGCGGGACCATATACGGCCTGGGACCATATAAGTCTATTTCGACGAATTGGAAAGACACGCTCGGAAAGAGTAAAAGCTCAAGGAAATAGGCTGGAGGTACCGTACAGCGTTTACGGTGCAATCGCAACGCGTGCGCGCTGGTGTATTTCAATAGCGCAGCGGATAAGCCAGCACAAAAGCATCGGATCTTGATGCGGTTGTGGGCGTTGAGAAGGCTTAAGTACGTTGCAGCGACGTCATCACCAAATGTGTCGGAATCTCGGAGACGAAAGAAATGACGAAAAACTTGGACCCATCTGTCTCCCGTGGGATGATACTTCTAACGATGGATAACCCTATATTGAAGGAAAAACTGTTTAGGCCCCGCGAAATCGGCTGTTGGCTGGTTAGTTAGGACGCGAAGGCGGTTTATGAGTGTTCGATGTTAAGGACCTGCTTGCTGAAGTGACCGAAAATCGGAGGGCGAAGAAGGTCACATTGCATCGAGTGAGGTTATCGAAAGCAGGTGCGAGGACGGCATTTCCAAGAAACCAGTCTGTGGGGATGCAGAGCGCCTATTCTCAGTGAGACGAAATGTGGGCACCAAGAAAGCCTGTGGGCACCTCCAGACATCTGGAAGGCATTTACGTTATGGTGAAGTAGTATTCATGGAAGTCCAGCATTGAAATTCTTAGGAATCCTTCCATACTCTTTATTGCCGACAGCCAACTCAAAGCGCGATAGTCGGTAACTATACGGTCAAGGACCGAACGAAGAAGTAGGGACAAAATTAACTGACCCACTAAACCAGACATTCTAGGCATAACCACGCATTCCTGATATGTGATGGTGTACTTCCACATGCTTGTCCACAGAGTCAGGCTAGCGTAAGCGACAACCTGCTCTTATGAAGCGCCGTCACGTTGCAGAAGAACTTATGGGGTACCTCATGTGCTAGCACCAGTGTCCAGTGTACGGAGCGCTACCTCTTCGAAGTGGGAAAGCATTGGTCCGAAAAAAATGTCTACTAAAATCTTTTCATACCAAAGAGTAGTCGTTCGACTATGCGTGAAATGCGCCGGCGACTAACAGATTATTTAAATGATCTGTATTGCAGCAAAGTAAACCAGCAAAGCGCCGAAAGTTGGGGGCTTGACCGAGAAATCTGGACAAGTTCTGGCAGGATAGGCGAGGAATCAGCAGTGAAGGCACATTGAGGGTGTGGCTAGATTCCGTCTTTTGTGACGACGTGACGCAGTAGATTTATACTTTTGCTGGTAAATATGAACTTTCCATATTTCTCCCGAGGCCAGCGTTTGAAAAGCACTGGAGACCTTTGTCCAGTGGTGGTATAACTTCGCTGAAAATAGAACAAAAAAAAATGATATCACACAAATAACAGAGCCAGGTTTTTCATAATAGGCCTGTTTAAACAAAATCAACTATGCTGTCCAACGTGATTGGGACGTTGTATATCCCAATCACATTACATTAAAATAATCAAAACTGTCCAGCGTAGTAAAGGTGCTTTTTTTTCTTTGTCAGGCTTGCCCATAAGGATTTACCAGAAACCGCAAGGCAAGTCCGGCTTGAAAAAATATTTGACCACTTTCACTGTGTGCAAAGCGTTTTAGGATAGGCGTCCCTGCGTGCCCAAGGCCGTATGATATACGCGCTTACGCGTTATTTGATAGAGCGGTCGGTAGAAAACGCTAAAAAAACATAGCCATATATTTATTTACCAGATGCATAGGTGAAGGCCAGTAACAAAAAAAGGCCGTATTATTCGTCTCGCTAGAATGTCAACGTGCTCATTTACGACCGTTTGTTTCGACTGCCAAATACGATATCGCTGACAACGTATAAAAACAGAAGCATCGCCCTCCATGCTGAATAATGAAGCTGATGAAAACGCGAGCCTACTTTGTTGTTTGGGTGGAATTAGTACATTAGCACAACGCAATTCAAACTCTAAATACGGCGTTCAGAATTTACGGAGCCGTCAACATTATTCAAGACACAAACACAGAAATTTGGAACCCGGTAAAGACGAGACCATCTAAAGGAACTGCGTCAAGATTTATAGAGAAGAAATTGAGTGCGTGGCCAGGAAGTATTTTCGCTGATCAATAGGACACACTTTGCCCTCCGAACACTCAAATCCTCAATTTTAATAGTGTTGGTCAGAAATTCAGGAGATGGGGTGAAGCGGCGATGCCACGTGGAGGTAGGAGGACGCAGAACGTTGCCTGGCCCAACAGAAATGCTGATGTTGATGTGGGATGCTGGAGGAGACGGACAAAAGCGCTGCCTGAACGTGGACGGTCCCG
This sequence comes from Rhipicephalus appendiculatus, assembly GCA_030522465.1. NCBI lineage: Eukaryota > Metazoa > Arthropoda > Arachnida > Ixodida > Ixodidae > Rhipicephalus > Rhipicephalus appendiculatus. The sequence continues at coordinate 19,779 of JALIZH010029044.1, read as the reverse complement.
GGTACGAAGGATCCGAATTTAGGATCCATTCACGCTCAAACTCAGCACAACCTCGTCTTTCATCCTGCTTGCGACGACGGCAGTAACGCGATACAGTGAAACCTCGGTGATACGAATCTCAGTGGACCACCAAAAATATTCGTATCATCCCAAATTCGTATCACCAGAAAGCATAAAAAATTGGCTTGCGACAAAAGAAAGCTCGCGTATATTCTCATTTATTGTTTTTCAGGGCCGCAACAACCTAAAGAAGAACTCTGAATGATTGTCAGTTAAGTTTTAAAATGTCCGCAATCCCACCAGTACTCGTAAATATACGGTCCGTACGCACGTGTTTAATTAATGAACCAGGTGCGTTGTGACCCGCGATAGCAGTAGCCCCTTCCAAATTTTAGAATGCTTTTTCGCAAGACACCGAAATACTGCGGTGAAACTAACGGAAGAAATGCTTTGACGCGATAGATCAAGGCCACAAAATTACAGAACCATGGTGCTATGTTATGGATTTGTAATCGCGAAAGTGCTGGGGATATTTTTTGGGAGATTTGCAGCCGTGCACGCACAAATACGACCTCAACAGTCGCGCATGTTGACGTTTTAAGGCCTGACTCCTTCGCCAAGACAGTCTTCGCCTTCTTTCGGTCCACGTCCACCTTCCATGGGATGTGTGATGCGCGAAGCAGGCACGTGTAAACACAGTACAACGACAGCAGCCCGCGTCGACGCGTTAGAAAAAAAAAGCATGGCGTCAATGCCCTCTGTAATCTAAACGCGAAGGCACACGGAGGCACATGAGAGCCTCAAAGATTTGTGCACACAATCCCGGAGGCCGGGACGCGTCTCTGAAGGTTTATTCTGACCGTAAGAAAAAAAATATTTTTCTTACACCGTGATTCTGACGATTTGGCGGTGTGGCGCGCATGCCCGCTCTTGCGTTGCCGCGCTCGCACATGATTGGCGCATCTTCCGCGACAGCGCAGACAGCCCCTCTTCGTACCTGGGCGGCAGCGTACGTTCGTATCAAACGTCCCGGGGTGAAAATCGGTTCGTAACAACCGTACTCCATTACATTGCAGGCCAATGGGCCTTGGCCGGGACCAAAGAAAAATTCGTATCACCCCGAAATTCGTATGAGCTGTGTTCGTATCACTGAGGTCTCACTGTATATCTGGCTGTATATACGCCAGTAACACAAAACGCGACGGGATGAACCCCACAGACGATACCGATCCGCAGGATGTGGTCAAATTGTCATACGTAAGTTCTGTAGTCCGAGTTATAACCACAGAACGCTGTATTACAGCGATATCAGCGTACGTGGGCATTGGTCAAACTGCTGGAGCAGCAGACGTTGTCGGTGTGGTCATGGATGCCCAACTGCTGCTTCACAAAACTTCCCAGGTCGAATTTCAGAGATTGGGTCAAACTAACAGTGTATTGCCTCTATTCATGCTCTGGAAGTTCTTCGCGGATGATGGTCAAATTGCGGATGCATGTTTCGTGACAAAAAAAAACGTGTTCACAACATTCGCAAATTGAAGATGACCTTAGTGAATTACGGAGTTCGGCCACTGATTGACCGAACTCGTGTTGTTATATTCGGGTGGTTCATGTTGGGTGTTTGTTACGGTGGAAAAAAGGCATCACAGCTGATATAATGGGTGTGCTGGCGCTAGGACTAGCGAAAGTGCGTGAGCCATTTGCTTCCACAGCTGTTCTTGCCCCTACGCACCGGCGGCTACCGGGACGTAGCTGCAGGCGAGACGCGAACGCTGGAGTACGTCGGGATCATGACACGCCTCAATCAATGTGTAAGACGTTAGACAACTCTACCAGACAACGCCAACTGACTCGATAATTCTTCAGGCTGAATTGCGAAGAAGAGAATGTAATCGGAACTTTCTACAAATGAGATTGATGAAGTACGCTAAATGTGATTACAAGTTTTCCACGCGGACTATTATATAATCAAGTTCTCTTTTAATCAGGGACCTATTTCTTCCCGCAAATGCTGTCGGCTCAACTTCACACTCGTCATGGCATGGTCGACAAGTAAACCTGATATGTTACCACAAAACGTTAGAGTTCATCTCCTTTATCGGCGCACTAACACTAATTTTGAAATATTTATCAGAAAAATAAAGGATACATTCCAGAAACCACATTGTGGAAGCAGGATTTCAATGTCTCAAAGTATTAAAAACCACAAACATTTCACATTTGCACTCTGCTGCCACAAACATCTTTGTTCCAACTCTACCAAAATTCATACCTTTATCCCTTGGTATGTAACGCAACGCCTTGATGAATAATGCAAGAAATTTGAATTTAGTAGGCGATGTACACGACAGGAAGTGAAAAAGGGACATTCAGATATTTCGCGACCTGCAACACTAATATGGGCGAAATACAGTAGACATCAGATATTTTGAGAAGCGTGGGTATGATTTATTGAAGCGTTCGCAGCATACTCTCGCTCAAGTAGCCAGTTTTGTTCGACGAGGATTTCGCATAATTTTTACTTCTTGATGTCTTATACACAGCGTACGTATTCTAAGGCGCACGGAGAATGTGAGCTTACAGGTGGTCAAAACTGCACCTCCATACTTCACCTATATAAAAAGTAACTATCCAGACCTGTAATTTTTTATCTAGAAAATTGATATGGGAATTTCAATGTTGGAGGTGATGTTCTCTATATGTCGTTTTATAATTACACGTTGCAGCAATCTGTCGCATGGTTTCTATTTTTGATAGGCTGACAGTTTCATTCAACGATAATGGTATGAGCTTTGCTTATGCTAGTATAACTATTACCTCTATCTAGAATTCTCCTCTATGATTGTGATGTCACGTTTTGCCAATTTGTAATATGATTGCCTGTCCTACTGACCTAAATTAGGATTGCCTGACGTGGTCAGTTTCCATATATAAAATCAGGTGTGGCATGGCTGTTCAGAACAGCACATATCGCCACGATTGCTGCCTGCTGGTTTCTCCTACGTGTCGAGGTAAGGGGGGCTCATACAATTGGAGGATATTCCCTGACCCGTGTTGCTCTGCATTTCCATCATTTTAGAATTTTATGTGGAGTTCGTGGTCCCCTTATATTAACACCTGCAGCAAGGCCGAAGTCTTCCATTCTAGCAGTGTACCTTAACAGTTAACCATCATGTATTTTTTTACAAGTGTATTCCATAATGTTGCTAGTACATTATTTACATTAAATATTTTGTACAATAATTCAATTCTTCAACTTAGTTGATAATTTACTAAGTTCGCTTATTATGAACGTCGGGCGCGTTTCGTTGAAAAATATTGAAGCGGTACTTCATTACATGAAGTACATCGTCGATTTGAAGTGATTAATTGACGTATATGCCCCTCTGGGTGAATATTGGATTGCACTACTCAACACCTTGCAAGTTCGGTGATTAGCCGTTCTCCTTTTATAGTAAAATTTACGGGTATTGACATAACTCATTGTAAGCATTCACGATAAGTTTGCTTTGAGTTATATGGCACAATGGCGCCAAAATACGATAGGCTCTCTATTCGCTAAAATGGTAGACCAAGAGGCCGCTACCGAATTTCTTTCGAGCCTCACGCGTAAGATATGATGGCCAAAGTCATCTTACCAATAGTCATTAGGTATTGTTTGATGTGTCACAGCTTGTCCGTTAAATTATTCTTACTTACGATTTTTTCATGGTGCTTGCAATGTGTGCCTTTTCACAGGTAAATACATCATGAGAGGAAGCCAAGGAATCAGTCTCGCTATGCTTATCGGCACCGTAATAGGTAGGAATGTAAATTTTCTCATTTTCAGGTTGTTTTTCTTGTTGCAAAGTGTAATGCAGTCGTCCACTTAATTTTCTTCCCATCTCATTAACCAGCGCAATCTGTAAGTTACTCGAGCACACCGTAGATACTGAAGTCATCACCTGCCTTGAAGTTCATAGCATACTTTTTAAGCACCAGCACGATTTTCGCAAGGGCAACTCATACGACACCCAAAATCGCCGGCTTTATTAACGACGTTCACGCACTGATAGACGCTGGTTTTCAAGTTGACGCCATATTTTTAGAATTTTCGATGGACATTTAATCGCGTTCCTCACCAGAGGTTGTTCTTAAACTTTCCCGACTTAACATTCACCCTAAAATAATCGCGTGGATCACCGATTATCTCTCTTCGCGAATTCAGTTTATATCTGTTAACAATTCTGACTTGGAGTTCCACAGGGCGGCGTGCTTGGACCTTTACTTTTTCAAATATATATTAATGATTTACCCATTTCCGTACGTTAGAAATTAGATTACTTGGCCGATGACTGTGTGCTTTACCCACGTGTAATATGTAACACAGATAGCCAATTATTACAGATTGATTTGGACACAATACGGACATTTCGGTCAGACTTGTTAATGCCGTTAAATATTTTCAATACTAAGCTCATGGCGTTTACTAGTAGGCAACGAATACCGACCACCCACTCACTTGGTAACAGCACTGTTACAACTCGCCACCACTTACAAATACCTTGGCTCAATCTCCACTCAAACTTGTTATGGATCAACCACATTAATATCACCCTCGCCTCTGCTTACCGCACCCTTGGACTCCTCAAACATAATTTAAAAGAAGCCCCAATGCATGTTAAAAACTAGCATACATAAAGTTACTCCGTCGAAAATTTGAATACTTGTCTGCCATCTGGGACCCTGAACTAACATATATCATCAAGAACATTGAAGCCCTGCAAGAAGCGTGCTTTGGGATTCATCTTTTCCGATTATTCCCACATTACAGTAGTGTCACCTCGTTAAAGAAGAAAGCTGAGTTGGCGAAATTAGCACTTCGCAGTAAAATTTCCCGGTTTTCACTGTTCCATTAACTTGATCAACATAATTATCTTCACGATGAATTCTTTCAGTCACTGCGAGCTATCTTCCCACGTGGTGATCACACATATAAAGTCCAACGCATCAACTGCCAGTCTTCACATTATGCTCATTCATTTTCGCCACGCACAATGCCCGAGTGGAACGCAGCAAAATTCAAGATCTTATTCACGCACAAGTTGCCACCTATTTTTAGTATGTTAATTTTGTTTTTTCTTCACCTCTTAGGTGATTTTCTGGTGAATCCGCGGATTGTTTCATGCCTGTTTGTTTGAAAATGGTTTTTGTATATTGCTTCGCTCCATTTAATTTACACTCTTTTTTCTCAGCTTTTGAAATGCATAACATCTAATCGATGCTAGTCCCCCCCTATGTAACACCATCGTCATGGGGGGCCTTTGCGGTTTTGTTTAATCAAATAAGTCTTCCAAGTAGCCCCTTTTCGCGTGTTTTATTTCAAGAACGTGTCATCTACGTGCAATGTCTACATCACATTAGGCGAAGACAGCCAGAAGCAAGTTGGCGTGCTGCTGAGCCGCGCATGTGAGGGAACTTTTGAGCGATTGCGTACAGAAATGTTGCTTTAGATAACACAAAATTTCGTGTGCCCTGAGTGCGTCTTTCTTTTTCTTTTGGTCCGCGAGCATGATAGGTGCTATACCTATCATGCTCCACCAATTTTAGTTCTTACTACAGCTCCACCGTAACTGGCCCATATAGTCGAGGGGCTGGTGTAGTATTCGTCGTGCTTGCGGTAGATTTTGTCCGTAAAATTACGGCAAGTTGTTTTGGCCTGATAGCTGTAGCTATAACTTTGATTGAAGCCCCAACATTGTGATATCTGCTCGAAAAGTGCTTGAAAGGCGGGCGCAAAACAATCGATGGCCAAAAGCCCATGTTCTAGTGTAGCTGGAGCAAGACGTGCTGTTATGTTTTCACCGATGGTGAGGTCTGCTGATCGCGTGCCAGCACTCAGCAACTGGATAATATTCAATCTTCTTAATTTTACGCATTTTCGTGGTTACAATGTTGAATGTTGTAGAATGGCTTCACCACAGTATTCCATCACGGCGCGCGTGTGCTGATGGCCTATGCGTTCTTCTACTATTTGCACAAGCAACTACTGGATATCAGAAACGGGTGGCTTTGATTTGATTTGCCCTATTCCTTGTCCTGAGACTTAGCTTAACAGAGGATAATATGGCTGTGATTTACCCTGACAAGTCGTCTGCAATTAAAAAGTTCTTTCCTGATAATTCTTAAACGATGAGGTGCATGAGACGGTGCTGCTTGTAAAGTGATATGAGACACAAGCTTTGAAAATAATGCTAGTCAAACTACATTCAACCAAATAAAGACCTCTATACTTCTTGAATTGCGTGCAACAGAGCCTGCACTGTTGGTATCACGCTATCCTACATTCCACCATACCATCTCCTTGCAGGATGGAAGGGGTGGGTTGGTATACTGCATCAGGTATTTTACGCGGCGTAAACTGTCGTACCTATAACTTTAATTTCATGTTTTGGCAGCAAGATAGGGGAGCATGCGATACCACCATTACGACGATAAAGCCACGATACCTTTTGAACACCGAATTGACCACCAATAGACCGAATAAATAGTAGTACTACAGAGTAGGGCATTCAGAAGATGAAATTAATAATCGCAAAAGGGAGCAACGTTGAATGAGTTGGTGATGCATTGCCTGAAATGAACAACAGCGCGTACAACTACGAAGACAGAACGACAACAATAACGCTGCTAACAGCATTTTTCTTGAATGTAAACATTTCGACAGAAATCTGTCTGGCTGGGTGGAATATTTAAGAGGTTGAAATGGCTCCAGCCAAGTTTATAGAAAGCCCGACGTTTCGGGACCGATTCGGTCCCTTCCTCAGGGGGTGACTAGGTTGGTCGTGGAAGCATCTTCTCGTCCTGTTTTACCACGGCTCCGGATTTCCCTTTCCCTCACGTTTCGGAGGCCGTGAACGTACACTGAGGGCATTGTTCCTAGGGACCGGTTCACATTTCGAGGACTCCAGCAATAGCCTGCAGTCCTCGCCGCTAGAGCGCATTCATACGTCTGAGATGTATTCTTATTTTACGAGTGCTGCTGCTTAGCCAAGTGGGCGGAAAACTTGCCTTCCTATTTCCCAACCCTAGCTTCGAAACCCAACAACGTTAAGCAATTTGATTTTGTTGGATAAGTATATGCCTTTATAACAGCTTAGCTGATGTGGCTACGGAATAGGCACGCGCATGTTTGGCTGTGTCAGGGTTCAGACGCTTGCGAATTTAAATAGGTGCCAAGGTAACTTAAAAATTGACACAAATTTGGTGGCTGCGTAAATATAAGTATGTAGGATACGATTCCAAGAGCCCGCGGTAACTTTTTTTAAATGAAAAGTTAGAATTTTGAAACGTGTAACCATTTACGTAACTACGTGCATGGCCATTATCATGGTATTATATTTTTTTTTCTTTTGCAGCGGCCCTGATTATATGCCCTGATGAAACCAGTGCAAGAATTCCTCCTTCGTGGGGTAGAGACCAGATTGAAGTTCCGGAGCAGTGAAGCATCGGAACATCTATACCCTCCTGACCTGTCAGGCTAAGGTTATATATATGCAGAGTTCAAATGCTCCTTGAAGTAAAGTGTCGAGTCGTATTACTTCATGAGCCTTCTATATTGTCACGTGGTCGTGACGTTGACGAAGGCAGCAGGCAGTATGTCCCAGATTAAACTGTTTATTTGGCCGAACTTGTGGCCGGTAAACGGAAGGTCAGATTACAGCAATACACGCTGGCACTGATAGCGGCGAACAGGGCGTCGGCCGTCGATCAACTGAACATCGTTGGAACACGCCGGCTTTTATAAATCATGCGTCGAACATTCTAGCCTTATCACTAGTCGTCGCGCAAGTTCTGGAATAATCTTGAGTGTGACCGTCTTGCGCGCAATCTTAACAAAACGACCTACTACAACCGAGAAGCTTCTGGAACAATAAGGCGCGGTCTGCGCTGAGTACTGCTGATAGTCTTTGTGGGCGGAAACCGAATACAGTAAAAGAAACGCGCGTGGCAATATTTAATTTGTTCGTGAGGCGGACAAGGGTATGCAATGCCTATAAAAACGTAGCTTAAAAAAGCAAAAAGAATGCAGAGAGTTTGCACTAAGTCCAGCAAAGCTTCGCACTGCGATCTCTTGCTCGTTGCGCTGCAGCACCGTAATCACAACGCCGACTGGGATTGGATCAAGCTTGCGTGGACGAAACTTGCTTGGACGCAAAGAGACGGTGATGGGCGGATCCGGAATGGGCGCAAAGCTTGCTACTCTAAATGCGTTCAAATCGCTGTCCCGGAGCCCACCATTCCTGTCTCCCTTTCGCCTTTTTTAGCTCTGCGCATACGCTGCTATGCGAGACCAGCTGCGGCGTTAACGGTTGCTGGGCAACGCTAAGTCCGGTGAAATATAGCTCTGCGCATGCGCGGTCTGCATCAGACCAGCAGCGGTGCGCTAAAACTGTGTTCTACGTGGTGTCTTCGTCGGTACGCGGGGCCTGCCTCTGCCCATGCGCGGCTATGCCAGGTACTTCGAGTGAACAGCATGAAAACGCGACTAACACGGAGGAACAGACAACAAAAGTGCTGACGAACATCTAAGCACAAGCTTATCGCCATTAGAAACATACCAAAAGAAAGAACTGAAAAGAAAAAAAATCACAGCATATCCACGGAGTGAATGATGATGAGTGGGCGAAGCTCCGGAGGTTGATCGGTAAACCGCGAATCTTCCGTGAAATCCGCCCAGTACATCATCAAAGCATGTGGTCAAACGCTATGTGGTCAAACGATATGCATGTGGTCAAACGATATGCATGTGAGACCATATCGCGATGCCATGTGTTGTATGGCATCGCGATCGTCATCGTCATCGTTATGACGCATAGTGGGTACATTCCATGTGGTGTGCCGTGATGGCAGCGTCATCGTCAGCACACAGAGGGATACTCCGGGTTACGCAGGTGGCTACTACGTACTACAAACTACAGGGGACGCACGACCCACGGCATAAGGAGCTTCGCCCCTAAGAACATGAACTGTCACATGGTCACAGTGATGAAATGCATGTCCGCTACAGGTCAAGATGTGACATTTCAACTTTACACAAACTCCTTTTCTAGGAGAGCGATTGAGGCCTCGCTGACATACGTGTTCCCGTTTTCCGTGATCTGAAATGCTTCATAGATTTTGCACCCACTCCGATTTTGTTATCTTGAGATGACCTCACATTTTCATTGTAAGTGGAGCGCAGCTTCACGAAAAACATTGTGCTGCCAAGGTGCTGCTTGTTGAGGACGTGATATTGTTGCGTTTTACAAGAGAACACAGTTGCAATAAGGGCGAACTTCTTCCCGGAAATGTAGGTACCAAAAAAATTACACCATCTCCCGCTGACGGGAACCATGTGTAGATGCGAAGCAGCGGACGCTAACGCTTACATTGGCGGCGGCGTTCACGTTGGCGTCTCATCGCAGCTTTGCGCAGGAGAGAAACCTGGGGAGGCGCAAAGCACGCAGTGATAGACCGGTGTTTCCTACTGGAGCATGCCAATCGCTCCTAATGGGCAATGAGAGACAGAAGACTCCGACTGGACACAGAGACCCGCAGTCCGCTTTTAGTTAACGCGCACGCTGCGAATTTTAAGGCGAAAGCCTTTAATTTCTCATGCTCACGTCCGTCCGGTGTCCGTCCGGCGTCCGTCCGTCCGTCCGGTGTCCGTCCGGCGTCCGTCCGTCCGTCCGTCCACACCCCCCACTGCGCATACTCCAACCCATTAAAAAAATATAAATAAAAACCTCCTCTCCACCTCTCTCTCCTCTAGGCATCCCTCCCCCGCGGAGGCCACACCCTCACTGCGCATGCGCGTCCCCTCCCTCTCTCCCCTCCTACGCTCCCCCCTCTCTCCTCTAGGCATCCCTCTCCACGGCGTCCACACCCCCACTGCGCATGCGCGTCTTTCCCTCTCCTACGCTCTCTCCTGTCTCTCCTCGCGACGCCGACGCAGGCAGCGTCTGCTAGCGAGTTTCTTGGTTGAAAAAACCGACTGCTCGCGCTGCACAACCGTTTACTCGCCACCCCGTATATATGGCAATGGATCTTGACCTGCAAGGTAGTGCCGGTGGGAGATTTCTCCTGTGCGTTGTCGAACGATAAAAAATTCGCAGCGTGCGCGTTAACCAAAAACGGACTGCGGGTCTCTGTGTCCAGTCCGAGTCTTCTGTCTCTCATTGCCGATTCGCAGCGATTGGGATGTTCCAGTAGGAAACACCGGTCTATCACTGCGTGCTTTGCGCCCCCCAGGTTTCTCTCCTGTGCAACGCTGCGATGAGCGCCAGCGTCAACGCCGCCGCCAGTGTAAGCGTTAGCGCCCGCTGCTTCGCATCTACACGTGGTTCCCTTTAGCGGGAGATGCTGTAATCTTTAAGGCGAAAGCCTTTAATGTCTCATGCTCACGTCCGTCCGGTGTCCGTCCAACGTCCGTCCGGCGTGCGTCCGTCCGTCTGTCTGTCTGTTCGTCCGTCCGTCCATCCGTCCGTGCGTCCGTCCGTCCATCCGAGCTCTGGCACGGAGCCAGGTGGCCGCCGGGATGCGCAGACGGACGCCGGTCGCGTCGGACTCTATAGCGCTCGCGCTTTGCTTGCGTAGCGTCGCTGTGCCCAGAGTTTGCAATCATTCTGACCGACGCCGTCTCAATGGACCCAGGCGTTCACGGAATACACTTTCCAATTTACAAAGGGTCCGTCAATTTAAGAGCTGGAACGCTGATGGCGTTTGCATGATGCGCAAAGCGCGAGAAAATACTAACGCATGCGAACGGAGGAAAATGAGTCTCGCTGCGATTCGCGGTAAAAAATGAAAGAAGAAAACACTCACCCATTCGGTTTGTGTGTTATCCCACTGAGAGTGTAAAAGAAAAAAGACATGGCATAATCAGTGGAATGGCCACACGCTTTCGCCGAACACACTTTGGAATGTATACAAAGTGTCCTTCAATTTTTTATTGCTGGACAACGCACAGGAGAAATCTCCCTCCGGCACCACCTTGCAGGTCAAGATCCAGTGCCATATATACGGGGTGGCCAGTGAACGGTTGTGCAGCGCGAGCAGCCGGTTTTAGGGGTGAAGCTCCTTAAGGCGTTGGCTTGTCCGGCGCCGTCCGTCGTAGCCAACGTGATAACGATGACGATGACGCTGATGACCATGAAGAATAAGCGCGTTCCAGACCACCTCTAGTTCCCATCGTGTGCACCAAGGAAGCAGAGCTTCCCGCGGGCGGTGTGGCCATCTATGTCAAGCAGAACACTGTAGTACAATAAGGCCGTCAACCACCACTACAGTCACTAGAGTCATGGCCGAGAGCATAGAGGGGCAGCATAGCAATCGCTAGGCAGGTGGTGTCTGTCGCCCAGGTTGACTCCATTCCTTGATCTTGCTCGGATGTGCTTGCGGGGGCTGAGTCCATCCCTCCTTCCCGCGTCCCACAACCCCACAGCGCATGCGCGTCCCCTCCGCTCTTTCTCCTCTCCAACGCTCACCCCCTTTCTCTCCTCTAGGAATCCTCTATTGTACGGAGCGGCGCCCGCGTCCTACGCCCCTCCAGAGCATGTGCGTCTCCTCCACCTCTCTCTCCTCACCCCCTTTCCCTCCTCTAGCAAACCTCTACTGTTCGGAGCGGCGCCCGCGTCCTACACCCCTCCAGAGCATGCGCGTCCCCTCCACCTCTCTCTTCTCTCCAACGCTCACCCCCTTTCTCTCCTCTAGGAATCCTCTACTCTACGGAGCGGCGTCCGCGTTCCACATCCCCACAGCGCATGCGTGCCCTCTCCATGCGAAAGGCGACCGCTTGCGCATGCGCGCAGGCGGTCGCCTTTCGCATGCTACAAACGAGATCGTACCCATCACGGGCCCGACTCAGCCTTTACAACTCGGACATCACTCCACAATGCCCAGATTGTGCAGAAGTTAATAGTACACTCTCGCACATGCTCTGGCAATGTCCCGCGTTACCTCAGGGACCTCTCACCAGTGAGTCCGACTGGGAACAGGCACTCAGGAGCTCTGAGCTCCACCACCAACTAAAGGCAGTCCAGAGGGCCCAAGAACTGGCGGAAGGCCTCCACGTTCCCGCCCCGACTCGGGCGTCGCCTACGGTAGCAGCTGCAAGGGTGTCCCTCATGGATCGCCCGGCAGCTTAAGCTCCTCAGGACTTTTAAATAGTGTTCTTGACTGACTGACTGTATATATACACACACTGTTTGTCACGTCTTTGATGATGTACTGGACGAAGATTCACGGTTTACCGATGAACCTCCGGATCTTCGCCCACTCATCGTCATTCACTCCGTGGATATGCTGTAATTTAATGGGTTTGCGCATGCGCAGTAAGGGTGGTCACGCCGCACACCACCACCACCACCACCGGATTGAACTTCGCCTTAAGCTGCTTTGCATCTAAAAATGAAAGAGTCCGCTAAAGCGTACCGCACAAGTGCCTCTTTTTCGAACACTTCGCGGGTCCGCCCACTGCATCGCCACGAGAGGCATGTGTCGCGCTGCCATAACAAGCGCGAGCACACGCAAGGCAATGTAGACGGCCACACAGCGGCTCGCTGGTTCTCTAGGTAAAAAGGTTATTTGGAGCAGTCTCTGCGGCAATATTGACGCATATTCTCCAATACGGGCGTTCAAGCTGCGCCCGGCTTGTCCCTTGTAAGGACAGCCACATGACAAAGGATTGCCATGTACTACATTATACTACGCATTCGACGCATTGTGTCATGTGTCTCTTGACATATGTGCCTTTCTTCTGTTCTTCAGCGTTTACTTGCTCGCACAAGCGGCCGAGCTTACGGGGAGCTGAAAAAAACGAGCCTCACGGCCGTGTTGCTTACGATTTTCTTGAGCGCGTCGCTTACGCCGCGGACGTGAGGTGTCACTCAAGTTTTAGGTCGTTTCTGCGCTGTGCGTTTCTTAGTGCTTCCCTTGAAAAGCTCACCAAGTAGCTTCGTTGCCAAGGCGGCGCATTTCGACCACTGGATCTGGGCTCCGAAATTTTTTTTAGCTTGATGGAAACCGGACCTCTTGAATGCACTCTTTGTCCGCCGCGGTGGAGCAGTGGCTAGGTGCTCGGCTGCTGACCCTAAGGTCGCAGGTTCGATCCCGGCCGCGGCGGTCGCATTTCGATGGAGGCGAAATGATTGGGGCCCGTGTACTGTGCGATGTCAGTGCACGTTAAAGAACACCAGATGGTCAAAATTTCCGGAGCCCTCCACTACGGCGTCTCTCATAATCATATCATGGTTTAGGGACGTAAAACACACGATATTATTATTATTATTATTATTATTATTATTATTATTATTATTATTATTATTATTATTATTATTACTATTATTATTATTATTATTATTATTGAACACACTCCTGAGGACACCTGTGGCAACTCTGCGTTTGGAGAGTTTTGTACGCGCCGAGTTGAACGGGAGAAGGCCCTTCTGGGACCTGGGCGCGTACACCCCGAATGTGTGCTGGACACCAACAATCAAAAGAAGGTCAAAAAACCTGAAACTAATGAACTTCGACACCTCAACATATCGAAATCGGATTAAGCGCGAAATCGATCAAGCTCTTCAGATCAACAAAAAAAAAGGTAACACTTGTGACAGCGAGCCCTCAGTCGCTCTCCTAGAATATGAGATAATGTTTTTGTCAAGCTAAAGTACTGTATCTTTACTCGTGGCGGCCGTGCATCAGATCCAGCTTTCACGGACATCGGCGTTTAGTTCGCGTGTCTTCCACCACGTGCCGCATGACTTTTATCTTTTGAATCTCGCGCGAAGTCAAGCGTTGCGTCAAGGCAAGAAAGAAAAGGAAAGAAACAAAAGAAAAAAAGTTCAGAACACACAGCTTCACGACTTGGCGTGGCCTGCCGCGTTCGTTGCTAACGGCGACAAAGATAAGACCGGCGAGCTGCAACGTTAAAGTGGTCATTCCCCGATCCTATGGCAACGACTCGTTTTACGCATCAGAAAAAGAAAACGGTGCCCGACTGCACCGGGAATTCGGAAGGGCAGCCAAACGTATTCATTTATTCCCTTCGCATTTTTTTACAGCAAGTATGTTATGCCCGCCGTTTGTCCGGTTCGCGATGTAGAGAGGAAACCATGATCCTGCCGGCGCGGCCACGTCAAGCAAAATTAAGAACACCTGTGCTTAGTTAAACCAGTGTAACCATAGACAAGCCTTATTTAGCCATGTTGAGCATTGTAAAACCTAATTAACTACGCATACCTAAGCTAATGAAATCACACCTCAAAAAGCCCTAATTTAACCGAGCTGAGATTCTCGTATGCCTAGTAATGCCGAACTATGTAAGATGCGCCGAGCTTAGCCTAATACTAATTGAGACAGAATATAACTAGTGGTAGCTCGACTAATTAGCTAATTAAGCTTACCTTGACATGGGATGGAAGCTAATCGAGACAAAGCCTCGAATTTGCAAGTTCGGCCAATTTATCTAATTAAGGTAAATAAGGTACTTGGTGCTGTGATTGAAAGCGATTTCCAATGAAACCCGATCGATACCTATCCGATAGTCGTTAATCGCAAAGTGATCGCGTGAACACTTCGTGCATGGACGTGTGAATGAACGTGTGTCTATAGTCAAGCCAGGACCAGGCGTGTGCCGACCAGCTCTGCTCTGCCCCAGCCTTACGCGACTCAGCGCGAGCTGCGCAAATTTTTTACCATGTTGAAAGGCTCGGCCGATGACAGATCTTGAAGCAGTTGGCGCACATTTAATGACTTGACAGTCGAATGATAGCATTTCGCAATGTTAACTAGTTCGGTTACTTAGCTTATAGCGTCTGCTTACTTTTCGTCCCCGTGTTTTCCGAGCTTTTTTTCTACTGATTAGGCTTCTCTGGATACACAGAAAGCGGTTATACTTCTTATAATAATTGTTGGGGTTTTGCGTCCAAAGAACGCGATATGAATGTGAGAGATGCCATATTGGAGGGCCCCCGATAGTTAGACCACGTGGGGTTCTTTAACGTGCACCTAAATCTGAGCCCATGGGCTTCTTGCATATTGCGTCCATCGAAATGCAGCCTCCGCGAACTAACATGGTGCTACCAAACGTGCGGTTCAAACTACAAAGTACGGCCGCGGCGGCGCATTTTCGATGGAGGCGGAAATGCTTGAGGCCCGTGTGCTTAGATTCAGGTGCACATTAAAGAACCCCCCGGTGGTCGAAATTTTGAGAGCGCTCCACTGCGGCATCTCTCATCATACGGTCGTTTTGGGACGTTAGACCCCAAGAATTATTATGACTATTAAAGTACAAAGTAATCGTTCTAGAAGGTCTTGGCTCGCGGTACACACAAATCGGCAGATAGCACACATGATGACGCACGTGCGCTAGCGCTACAGATTTGCCTGTCACCGGCTCCAAAAACACTACCTAAAAAATTGTGGTTGATCCCTCTGATATAGGAATCGGCATAACACACGAAAGTGAAACATGTCTTCACAGAAGTAGTTGAATGTTTATTGCCCATTGATATATAATATCTGTTGGTGTTTAGTGGCTACAGCACCCTTAAACGTTGATGCACCCATGTTGGCGCGTGGTGACAACCTCCATCACGATAACCAACGACTCGCGACCGGGATACATTTTTTGGAAACACTGCATTGCACGCACCGGAGCATCGCGCAAATCACACATGAACCACAGGCGTTCGCAAACCGTGGAACAGGTTTTCACTAAATCGTTCTGTGAACTCATGGTCCGCTGCAGCGAAGGGTGCATGATTTAAGGGGTCGGCGACCGTCCTGTAGGTGTGCTTGGCATGCGCCGTCGTGTTACCGAGCAGCGTCCGGCTGCTGGGTCGCTTCGGCGAAAGTACGATCATTTCGGTCCTGCTTCGGTGAGTGTAAGGAAACCAGTTGGGTCACGATGCGCTCAACTTCGGAAACGCGAGAGGCAGAGTTCTCGCTTCAGCCGTGAACGCGCGAAGGCCTCCGCTCCCCCTCCTGGCGTGTCCCTCGCTGCACCAAACTGCGCGACATTCGCCTGTCGACGCCGTTGTCTTTCTGGGGCGCTGAATGCAGCAGTTCTCGTAGTCGGTGCCGTCGCACTCCTATCAGTAGATGGCGGAGTAACACAGTCATGGCATATGGAAGCTGCGCATGTTAGCACAACGCGAAAGGCAAAGTACGTAACTGCGTCGTCGCCGAGTCAAATCAGCGCGTATAGCGCGCCGCAGTTACAAAGCTCGTGGCCTCCGAAATTAGCTGCAGAAACATCGGAGGTGATTGCGGAGGCCACGCTCCGATGTGCTTGAGTAGAGCCAACGCTACCTAGGTGGCGTTGGTAGGGTGCATTCATGCCAGCGTTCGTTCGAATGCTGGCGTCGAGGGGCGCCGTAGTACTGATACTACAGAAGCGTGCACTGTCGATGCTCGCTGGTGTAATTATGCAGTACTTCTTCTGCGTTCGTAGGTGGCGGCACCACCCCAACAAACCAAGAGCGCAGGTACATGGAGAAGGAGTGTGAGATATATAAGGCGCGTCTGAGCAGCTGTCCCCAAATGCGTTTGTGGCGCAGTTGGTTGAGCGCCCGGTTTCTATAGCCGCGGACCGAGAGGTCATGGGTTCAATTCCCGGGTCTCCCAAATATGTGAAACTTTTCCTTCTGTTTTCTTTCTTTGTATTCTGTTCATGTAAATTTTAAGAACGTCACATCCGTGACGGAAGTACGTCTGTGAAGTCTTGGTGGACCCTGGCATAAAACACTTTCGTGTTAATATCATCATTCGAACGCCCTCTGGTATGATTTTTTTAATGAACGAACATTAATAATAATAATAATAATAATAATAACAATATCTGGGGTTTTACGTGACAAGACCACGATATGATAATGAGGCCCGCGGTACAGGAGAACTCCGGAAATTTTGATCATCTGGCGTTCTTTAAGGTGCTTTGACATCGCACAGTACATGCGGTCCTCTACCATTTCGCCTCCATCGAAATGCGACCACCGCGGCCGGGATTGAACCTGCGCCTTTCAGGTCACCAGCCGACCTCCATAGCCGCTATGCCGTCGCGGCGGCATATCTACAGTGTCTCCACAGCCACCATTGTCCCCCATGAAAAAAAACGCATGGAATAAAATTTTAATAAAGAGTTCAAGGCAGGGAGCTACCATCTCTCCAATGCTATTCACCGCGTGTTAACAGGAGGTTTTCAGAGAGTTGGATTGCGGACAGCATGCGATAGCAGTTAAAGGAGAGTAGCTTAGTAACATGCGATTCGCTTGCGATATTGCCATGTTTAGTATCTCGGGAAAACTATTGCAAATCATAATTACTGAATTAGACAGGGAAAGCAGAGCGGTGGGTCAGAAAATTAATATGCAGAAAAAATAAAGCAATGTTCAGCAGTATCCGAAGAGAAGAGTGGTTTGCGATGCCTATGAAAACACTGGAAGTGGTAAAGGAGTACGTCTGTTTAGGGAAGGTGATCGCACAAGTGACACGGCTCAACACAGCGTCATACAGACCTCAAACAGCCGAGGGTTCTCACCGGTCGATATTGTAAAAGAACAAAAAAGAGAAAAGGACGGCTCAATTGCCTAGTTTTTGGGTAGACTATGGCTTGCTGAGCAAGATCACTCGTAAGGACACCTATCCCTAGCCACTAATAGACGACGCCGCGACTGCCGGCATGGAGCACATTTTTTTAAAGACGATAGTCTTTCTTGGGATACCTAAACGGAGAAATTTTGGTCTGTCTCTTTGTCTGTTTTTCGGCACGTCACACGATTCAGCTAGCTGGCCAAAGTTTAACCCCCTGCCTTACGACCTCCAATCTTGACCAAGAAGCATGTGTTCATACGGGTGAGCGTGGGCAATTAAAAATCAAATATTACGCATACCTGAGGCACAACATCAATACCTTAGTACTATTCACAGTGTTCCTTTAAAACAAAATCTATAGATACGTAATTATAAAGATCCTAGTGTTTATTACGCGGCGTTGCTGTGTACAAAACAAGTCTCCGCCCAGTGATTTAACTTCGACGCTGTGGCTGGCTGTGGTGCTGTCACCTGGCAGCAGCATTGTTCAACACAAGCCGATGTTCCCCCGGTAGCGCTGTAGATGGCGTCCTCTTCTGTTTTATCAATGCCAGCCAGATGCGGCTGATTCATCGTAGAAGAGCGCTGTCTCAGGCAAGGCAAAACATATATGGCCGCTTGATGAAATACGACCCACTCTACAAGACATGATCCAGAGAACGCAGAAAAAAGACCGACGACCAAATTTCAGCGGAGAAACGCTGGCGTCCCTCTAAGCGCGCCCGGAAAACGTCCGAAAAACGAGCCCAGCGGCTAGCCCAGCTATTAAATTGTGGTACTCATGCCGCTCATGCAGTGCAGTTGGCACAAGACTATCGTCTTTCGACGACATTTGCAGCGAAGCACGCAGATACGCGGCCAATTTTTTTCTCTCTCCTTCTATTCGTTGGACCTGCGCTCCGGCTGCTTGAAGCCCCGATGGCTGAACTTGACCACCGCAAACCAGCCTTAGTTATATCCGATGGCTTATATGAATTTATTGTGACGCGATTCGAGCTGTGCAACGCGCTTGCAACATTTGAACGCATGATCGGCATCCTTCGCGGCTTCAAGTGGCAGAGGAATCTCTACTACCTGGATGGTACTCTGATCTTTTCAGACGGCTTTGCGACACATCTACAAAAGGTTGAAGCTGTCGTCATTAGTATCAGCTCTAATGGTATTGAGGTAAACTTAAAGAAGTGTTGCTTTGGCGTACGAAAGGTGCTTATTCAGGGCCGTCTTCTTCCGAGATGGCGTCCCTTTCGGATCCCACGACACTTCGTGCTACTGCTACGTTTCCTAAACTCACAATGAAATACCTTCGCAGCTCTCTATGCCTTTGATTTTATTTTACACGTTTCATTCGCAGCTTCCTCACAATTATAGCGCATTTGACTGACCTCCGCAGCGGCTGCGACCTTTGAGCGAAGTCACATGCGGCGATGCATCCAGAAAACTCCGATGAATTCTTACTTCGCCTCCAATCTTGCGACATTTTTATTTGCTCGCCCCATATTAGAGAGAGAGAGAGAAGTTTGTTATGACAGAAAAGCTGAGAGCACTCAAAATGAAATTCACAAGGACACTAGCGGTGTTGTGTTCGGCGCTGTGCTTGCCCATCGTAAACGCGGATTTGACGAGTTAGTTGTTGCTTACAGGGTTGCCGTTGGTGGCATTTTGCGCCAAATTGGCTACTTTTGGACCCCGTTGGCGACGAAAATTTCCAGAATTTTGTGGTTTTACTTATTCAAAATAGCTTTACCATGTTTGTTCTTTCGAACAACCTTACTAGAAGCATGAGCGCGTCATTTTACTTATGCAAAAACATCTTTCGTGCTTCCATGAATGTAATGCTCCTGAAATGCAAGATTTTCTCAGCACCCCGCAAACAAGCAAGATATCCTGCACGTGTCGCAGCTTCCAGCTAGGAACGACTGCATTTGCAGCGTGGAAATGAAGTAATAAATAGTGAGATTTTTTATGGTTAATTCTAATCTGAATATTAACACAAGTGCCTTTCACTGTCTTCGAATGTCCACCCATAGCTCATTTCTGGTACCCTGCTTTGCTGAGTTTCTGTAGCTGAGCAGCCATCTTCATCTATTCGGGATTCCACAAAAACACGGTCTACAACACGCATAATTTCATTGTTTATCTGAACCACGCCGTATTTTCCTGTTG
>JALIZH010029042.1:0-38099 GCA_030522465.1 Rhipicephalus appendiculatus | reverse complement strand
ATTAAGGCGAAAGCCTTTAATGTCTCATGCTCACGTCCGTCCGGTGTCCGTCCGTCCGGTGTCCATCCGTCCGGTGTCCGTCCGGCGTCCGTCCGTCCGGCGGTGGTGGTGATGGTTGTGGTGTGCTTCCTCACCATCATTACTGCGCATGCGCAAACCCTCCCCACGCACCTCCTCTCCTACGCTCCCCCCTCTCTCTCCTCTAGGCATCCCTCCAGGTGGTGTTGATCCCTCCCGGCCGCTGCGTTTACGCACCCATTGCGCATGCGCCTCCCCTCCCCCTCTCTCCTACGCTCCCCCTCTCTCTCCTCTAGGCACCCCTCCCGCGGTGTTTACTCCCCCATTGCGCATGCGCGTCACCTGCCCCTCTCTCTCCTCTCCTACGCTGCCCCCCTCTCTCTCCTCTAAGCATCCCTCGCCGCGGCGGCCACACCCTCACTCCCGCATGCTCGTCCCCTCCCCCGCGGCGCTTACACCCCAATGCGCATGCGCGTCCCCTCCCCCCTCTCTTCTTTCCTACGCTTCCCCTCTCTCGTCTCGCAACGCCGACGCAGGCAGCGTCTGCTAGCGAGTTTCTTGATTGAAAAACCGACTGCTCGCGCTGCACAACCGTTCACTGGCCACTCCGTATATATGGCAATGGATTTTGACCTGCAAGGTGGTGCCGGTGGGAGATTTCTCCTGTGCGTTGCCGAACGATAAAAATTCGCAGCGTGCGCGTTAACTAAAAGCGGACTGCGGGTATCTGTGTCCAATCGGAGTCTTCTGTCTCTCATTGCCCATTAGCAGCGATTGGCGTGTTCTAGTAGGAAACACCGGTCCATCACTGCGTGATTGCGCCTCCCCAGATTTCTTTCCTGCGCAACGCCGCGATGAGCGCCAGCGTCAACGCCGCCGCCAGTGTAAGCGGCGGCGTTGACGCTTACACTGGCGAAGACATGACTAAGTCAGTGGAATGGTCACATGCTTTCGCCGAACACACTTTGGAATGTACAAAGCGTCCTTCAATTTTTTTGCGATACGTGACTGCATGACGAACATAAATGAGAGGTCCTAACATGTAAATCATGGCATACATATTATGTCCAGCACGATTTGCCCCTTGCTGGCTGCTTCGCATTACATAGATTCCCACAGTGCGTGGGATCTGCCGGCTTTATTTAATCTATAAATTTACGGACGTTACTTGTGGTATGAATTGAAAGTGCGGGCAAACTTTCCTTTCTGCCCATTTAGTTACTCTTGACTTTCCCCGTTATTAGTACCGCTACACTTTTACGCAGATAGATTAGTTCTCTATTTCATTTCATTTGTTCTCGGATCATGACGAGATGTTGCGCACTCGCTTATGTTGATTGATAATCTGTTCTCAGTTGAACCTATCACGTATTATTGTTGTTTTTTTCGGTGACACATGTATTGTGGCTTAATTTTTGCAGTCCGTTTTCGCCCGCAAATGCGCATGCGCATATTTCCGTTTTCTTGTACTATCACGTGTACTGTTTCCCCACGTGCTGTTAACAATCGCTTGCCAGCCAATAATAGTGCTATGCTAAGTCATTGGTCGCCTTATATAGCGTTGCTGTCGCATGTGTACATCACTCCGACGAAGGCCGCTCCCGCGGCCGAAACGTCAGTCTTTCCCAGAACAATTTTTCCTGCGTGCTTGATTTATTTTTTGAACTTTTACTTCCGGGTCCTATGTTAGCACTTCATTGTTATATATATATTCTCAGGAAGATATAGCAGCGCTCGGGCACGGGCGCATGCTCGGCTAGGGAAGAGGAGAAAGACGACGTCGCAGAATAAGAACAGGTTAGTACGGCAGTCTGGAATACGAGCTCAATAGCATAATTTTGAAGTCTGAATTTGATGTATTACTTATTATTACCATTTCTTCTCTTCATTCTTTTTTATTAGTTTTTTAGTCACTTAACATTCTTCGAATAACCTTTTAAAGTTTCAACTACGCCTTCTTGGCCAATCCCGCAGAGTGGGTACGTGCCACAAAGCAGAAGGAAAAACAAACAAACAAGAACAGCCGGCCCAGCGTACGGGCGTTGTCTCTTGTTTCTCTTGTAGCGCCGCGCCGCTCTGGAAAAACTACAGCGCAAAGAAGAAGACAACCGCGTGGCTCGGGATGCGCGAGCCACGAGGCTGGACAGAACGCGCTCACGGGACCTGGCTGTTCGGACGCTGGCAGCCGCTGTCGCTCCGCTTGTTCTTCCCAAATAAAGTGGCGAGATCGGCACGGCCACGTAGGCCACCTTCACGACGTCTCTCACGTCTCGCCTCTCGCTACAGTGGTGACCCGGAGAACACGCCCTTCGACGAGCGGCCCCTGCCATGGTTCCACGACTCTGCCCGCCAGTGCCACCGTTCCACCCGGTCTACCCCCGAGCATGGTTTATGCAGCTCGACGCCGTTCTCGCACTGAATGGCGTCACCACACAGCCGGCCATGCACGCCATCCTTCTCGACGCCCTCCCGGTTGAGCTGCGTCATCTCGCTGCCGCGTCGAGCTCGAGCCCGCAGCCATACGACGACCTCTGCGCTGCGGTGCTAGCCTGCTACGGCCACACCTACCGCCCGCTTCCGGGAACCCGCGACTTCCAGGTTTCCCCTGTGTCGCAGCGCGCGGTATCAACCGGCCCGCAGCCCTCCCATGAACACGACTTTTCTTCCCCGGCTACGACTCCTCCTACCTCGGGTCCGGACACAGGAGCACCCGTTCCTGCGCCCGACCACGACGACCAGGTAGAAGACGCCCCTACTTTGACCGACCTTCCGGAGGAGGTCCCCGAGGATCCCCGAGGGTACGAGGGTCCGTCACGCATGCCTGCTACTCGCCCGTCTTTCCCAACCTCGACGGCCCGTGACACCTCGGACACGTCAGTCTCCACGGCGGCAACCTCGCTGCACGCGCTGGAGCCTGCCACGGACCCCTCTGTTTCGCGACACATCTTTCGTATATATGCTTCAAATCGCGCAAAGCGCTAGGGGGGAGCCTATGTAGCGCCGCGCCGCTCTGGAAAAACTACAGCGCAAAGAAGAAGACAACCGCGTGGCTCGGGATGCGCGAGCCACGAGGCTGGACAGAACGCGCTCACGGGACCTGGCTGTTCGGACGCTGGCAGCCGCTGTCGCTCCGCTTGTTCTTCCCAAATAAAGTGGCGAGATCGGCACGGCCACGTAGGCCACCTTCACGACGTCTCTCACGTCTCGCCTCTCGCTACACTCTCTTTTCCAATGGTGCAGTCTTCATAAAAGAAGCCTTACGGAAGAAGCCACCTGTGCTACAGCGTCTTCGGTTGCGGAACCGCCACTCAAGCAACGTCGTCCACGCTTCTTAGGCCATGGAATCCGCAACATTGCCGCCGTGGGAAACCCAGTTCGGGGACGGCATCCAAGCCTCTTCGGCGGCTCGACGGTATTATATCGACGCTTCTATTTATCGTGTTGACCACGCTTCCATGATCCAGGAGATCGCAGCGCTGATTGCTGCGATGGCTGCTTATTCCGCGGCCGCCGCCAATGGTTCTCCTGGCGGCTCACCCGACGATGCTGCGAGGATCATACGCGAAGCGGCGCGCTTGTCTCAACAACATCACAACTTGGTGCCTTCGAACTGCGGGATCTCAACCGCCGCCGTGACTACCGAGACCCCCATATTGTCCGCGGCCATCACCCCTGGCTCTACGGGCTCCTCGCTCGGCCAACCCACGGACGTCCTACAGGCTCTATCCTTGCTTGCCCGGGAGCTGGACCATTTCACCGCGAGAACTTCTGGATTCTCGCAGACTACAATACCATCAGCGGCTGCATGGGATCTAAAGGACTTCCGATGTTTCCAGGACGACGTGTTCCTGTGGATCAATACCAACTCGCTCGAAAACCACCATGGCTGGACGGACCAGCACAAATGGTCGGTGGCCATTAACCCTTCTGGCGATGCCGCCAAAGCATTGCACGCATACGAAGGTATCAGGCAACAAACCTGGCCTGAATGGTGCGCGAAACTGACCAATCCTTTAACGCGATAGCGTTAGAGAGCTCGTTTCGCAGACATTCCGGCGTCGGCATCGGTGTCGGCATTACGCCGTTAGTTGTGAGTCAAAAATCATCATCTTGTCCGTTACAGAAAAATTGAGAAAGATGCAAATAAAATAAATAGAAAAATTGACGGGTCCAAGTGAGGATCGAACCCAGGCTGTCTGCGTGGCAAGCAGGTGCTCTAACACAAAGCCAGAATATTTGTTGAACCTGCTTTGGAAAAAAAATTCACCATCTCCCGCTAAAGGGAACCATGTGTGGATGCGAAGCAGCGAGGAGATAATTAGCTTGAGCGGGAGGATCGTCGCCGCTCTCAATTCACGGCAGTGGTCCGGGCGCTGATCGCGGCGCTGCGCAGAAGAGAGAATGAGGCGCGCGCGCTCCATCATTTTCATACCACGGAACTACCGTGACGCCCCCAGCGGAGTATGCAGCTGTCATACCACCTGTCGTTCGCGCCGCTCCGTAGAGGATTCCTAGAGTAAAGGACGGAGGGGACCGTAGGAGAGGAGAGAGAGGGGACGTGCATGCGCTGTGAGGGTGTGGGACGCGTGAGCCGCTCCGTAGAGTAGATGATTCCAAGAGGAGAGAGGGGGGAGAAGACGCGCATGCGCTGTGGAGATGTGGGACGCCGGAGCCGCTCCGTAGAGTAGAGTATTCCAAGAGGAGAGAGGACGCGCATGCGCCGCTCCGTAGAGTAGATGATTCCTAGAGTAGAGGAAGGGGGTGAGCGTAGGAGAGCACAGGGAGGGGACGCGCATGCGCTGTGGGGCTTGCGGGACGCGGGGGGCCGCTCCGTAGAGTAGATGATTCCTAGAAGAGAGAAAGGAGGTGAGCTTAGGAGAGAGAGGGGGACGCGCATGCGCTGTGGTGGTGTGGGACGCGGGAAGGAGGGACGGACTAAGCCCCCCTCCAAACACATGCAAGCAAGATTAAGAAATGGGGTCAACCTGGACGATAGACACCACCTGCCTAGCCATTGCTAAGCAGCCTCTCTGTGCTCTCGGCCATGACTCAAGGAATGGGGTCAACCTGGGCGACAGACACCACCTGCCTAGCCATTGCTAAGCAGCCTCTCTGTGCTCTCAGTCATGACTCTGATGACTGTGTTAAGGTTGACGGCCTTCATATTACTACAGTGTTCTGGTTCGCATAATGGGTGCTTCCCTACTTCATGACAGTGGCCGGACGCGGGACGCGGGACGGGGGACGCGGGACGGGGGACGGGGGGACGCGGGACGGGGGGACGCGGGAGGGACGGACAGAGCCCCGAGCATAAGATGCTTCGCATCTAAAAAAACTTCCCCATCTCCCGCTAAAGGGAACCATGTGTGGATGCGAAGCAGCGGGGAGATGGTTAGCTTGAGCGGGAGAAACGTCGCCGCTCTCGTTTCCCGGCAACGGCCCGTGCGCTCATCGCGGCACTGCTCAGGAGAGAGAATGAGGCACGCTCCGTCATTGTTATACCGCGGAACTACCGTGGTGTCCCCAGCGGAGTATGCAGCTGTCGCACCACCTGTTGTGCGCAGCAGAGGATTCCTAGAGGAGAGAACGGGGGGAACTGTAGGAGAGGAGAGAGAGAGGTGAAGCGCATGCGCTGTGGGGTTGTGGGACGCGGGAGCCGCTCCGTAGAGTAGAGGAAGCGGGTGAGCGTAGGAGAGCACGCGCATGCGCTGTGGGACGCGGGCGCCGCTCCGTAGAGTAGACGATTCCTAGAGTAGAGAAAGGGGGGTGAGCGTAGGAGAGGAGAGATAGGGGGAGGGGGACGCGCATCCGCTGTCGGGGTGTGGGACGCGGGGGCCACTTCGTAAAGTAGAGGATTCCTAGAGGACAGAAAGGGGGTGAGCGTAGGAGAGGAGAGAGAGGGGGGAGGGGACGCGCATGCACTGTGGGGGTGTAGGACGCGGGACGCGGGCGCCGCTCCGTAGAGTAGAGTATTCCTAGAGGAGAGAAAGGGGGTGAGCGTAGGAGAGGAGAGAGAGAGGGGGGGGGGGAGACGCGCATGCGCTGTGGTGGTGTGGGACGCGGAAAGGACGTGTCCTTCGTCTTCTCCTGTTGTTTTAGTAAGAAAAAAACCGCCAGGCCTGCGCGGAACACGCAGCACACGCAGCACATCTGGAAGAGCGCCATTTCTAAAACCAGTTGCAAACTCTATTGGGGCTACTAATACAAGTACGCTTGCAAGGTACACACTACTCCGTTAATTGATTTGGTGGCTGATGACGACGAAGATTTATGGCTGGGCCCTGTGTAATGGGTTGGAAGCATTCAATGACCCACTCATAATGCAATTCATATTGTGTAACGCCTGGTTGCACAATTCGCATTCTGTGATGCCTGGTTGTCATTTTACTCTTCCACCACGTTATATTGCGTATGTTAACGCGGTTCCTTCCCGACAGAACGCTTGTATATGATTTTGTGCGCAGGCGTTTCGAGCGCGGGCATGGCTCAGTGGTTGAATAATGGGCTGGCACGGAGCGTTCGAACCCCCATTCCATCCTGGATATTTTTTTCTTATTTCGTTTTTTTTTCTGATTTCTTGCGACAGCAATTACGGACACCGGCGCTGACAGCGGCGGCGGCGGACAACTACGGCACTCTTGTTGTGTTCTCATAACAGCTTTCGCTGTAAAAAAAGACGTCTCTGTGCGATTTCGCCTAGACTACCACGCACTTAATAAGATCACCGGCAAGGATGCCTACCAAATGCCGCGCATAGACGATGTCTTGGATTCACTACAAGGTGCCGAGTACTTCTCAAGTCTAGACCTCCGTTCGGGCTATTGTCGGATACCAATGCATGAGGAGGATAAAGAAAAGACAGCGTATTGAACACCAGATGAGCTTTACAATTTCAATGCCATGCTATCGGGCCTTTGCAATGCTCCAGCTACATTCTAGCGCACAACTGACACCGTTTTGCGATGCCTGAAATGGAAGACCTGCTTGTGCTATTCGGACGATATCATTATTTTCTCGTCAACCTTCCCTGAGCACTTGCAACGTCTGTACGAAGCTCACGTGTCTTGCAAACGCAGGCCTTCAGCTGAGCACCATGAAGTGCCATTTTGCGAGCAAGACAAATAAAGTGTTAGGCCACATCGTAAGTAAGCACGGCATTCGTCCTGATCCTGACAAGATTTCCGCAATCCAACACTTCCCGCGTTCTGAAAAAGGCAAAGATTTCAGCAGTTTCCTCGGCCTCGCTTCACCATATGCGCAGTTTCCTCAGCCTTTCTTCACATGAAAGCTGCCATAATTTTCATTTCCGCCGATTCATTCGAGACTTAGCCTCAATAGCTTCGCCTTTGCACGAGTTGCTCGGATCAAGCGTTCCCTTTGCGTGGTCTCCTGAATGTGAATCGGCTTTTGACCATCTCAAGCGTGCCCTCACATCCGAACCAGTCTTTTGCCATTTTGATGAAACCGCGCCTACACTCTGCATGCGGACGCTAGCGGTCATGGCATTGGTGGTATTCTCCTACAGCTAGACAAGTCTTCTCTTGAGAGGATCGTCGCATTCGCAAGTCGTGCACTGAACCTGCCGAAAAGAATTATACCATCACAGAGCAGGAGTGCCTAGCTGTCGCCTGGTCTGTATAGAAATTTCGACCTTATCTTCACGGCCATCACTTCACTGTGATTACGGACCATCGCGCCTTGTGCTGGCCCTCGACACTCAAGAACTTGTCTGCGCGTCTTGGTCGCTGAATTATTCGTTTGCAAGGATGTCACTTCAGTATTATATACAAGTCGGGCAGGACTGGGCAGTATCGCCATACAAGAGTACCGCGATAGTATTTCGGGAATACTTTTGAGTATCTCTATTTTTGTATCGACATACATTTGAAAAATCTATTTGTATCTCAGTAGTGAAAAACTTTTGCGATGTATCGATTGTATCGCGATACTATGCAGGGCACAGGTATCTTGTTGTATTTTTATTTTGTAAGAAATGAGTCTAGGCGCGTTTTCAGTGCGTCCAAGGGGAGAATGAAGGTTTTTTTTTATTATTATTGTGCCGAGACAACCAAAGACGCGCCGCTGGTCGTCGACATAGGAAGGGCCGTGATGGTTTCCGGTCGAGCACAGATGGCCCATGTGGCAAAGCGCGCGACGCCGCTGACTGCAGAATCGCGGAGGCAGTGTTGTGGGCCTCTGAAAGCCGCTCTCGCTCAAGGCTAGTGCAGCACGCCTAATTTTTTACAGCGAAAGCTGTTATGAGATCACAACAAGGGTCGTTTTTGCGCCGTAGTTGTCCGCCGCCGCCGCCGCCGCCAGTGTCCGTAACCAATATCGCACGAAATAAGAAAAAGAGTCCGGAAATAAAAAACACCTGTGTCAGAATGGGAATCGAACCCGGGTCCTCTGCGTGGCAGCCCAGCACTCTACCACTGAGCTACGCCGCTGCTTGAAACTGCGGTGCAAACTGACCCTACGCAGGCTTCATGTCGGGTAAGGAATCGCGTTAACGTGTGTTGTAAAGCGTTTGAGAACAGTAAAGTTACAACCAGGCGTCTCACAATGCGAATTGCGTAACGAGTCGGTCGTTGAATGCTCCAACCCATTACAAAAGCCTCAGGCATAATTCTTCATCGTCGTCAGCCACAGCATCAACAAAGTGCACATAATGCGTTACAAGTGTGTAGTGGGTACCGCGCTTTTCCGAAGAATGTCGAATAATGGCATAGTAGACGCTTCCCCACTACACAAAAAATTATGATGATTTATGGCGTAGTGGGTACCATGCAAGTGCGCTTGTAGTAGTTGCCCCAAGAGTGTTTAAAAAAATGCTCTAGAAAGGCCGCTCTTCCAGCTTTCGCTGTGACAGTGCTGCGCGTTCCGCGCAGGCCTGGCGGTTTTTTTTTTTGGGTGGCAAGCCATTTCTTTGAGTGGCCAGCCACTAGAGTGGGCGGCAAGATATTTGTTAATTGCAATTGTGACCTGCAATTATGTAATTGTTACCCGTAATGTACTTTGTAAGTCGCCCCCCTCCTTCTGTTATGTCTTAATGGCGGTGAGCGTAGTGTAATAAACAAAAAATAAACCGCAAGGTTCAATGCTCTGCGACTTCGTTCACAACATTATGTTGCACTAATTAATGTCTTTGCGGAATATCAGCATCCCCGGAAAAAAGTATTCCTGTATCTGTATTGTTGTATCTGTATTCCGGAATACTTTCGCGACTCTTTGCAAATGTATCTCCGAAATATTACGTTACGTCAACGGGCAATGTATTTCAGTATCTGTATTTCAGGCTTCCAACCGATGTATTTCGCTATCTGTATTCCGGAATACTTTTCAAAGTATCTCTGCCCAGCCCTGAAGTCGGGAAAGAACACCAGGACATCGACGCGCTATCGCCCTGCCCGCTTGCTTCGGAACCATATAACAGCACCACATCTACCACACGTGACGAGCTCTCGGCCGTCCCACACGTTTCATTCTTAGCTGCTCTGGATCCGACTCCTTCGAACGAGTGTTGTTCATTTTTATCCCACCAATGCGCTCATCCTTACTGTCACCGCCATATGGATCGCCTTGTTGGGACTTCGCGGCCCTTAACGCCCGTCTTCGTCCACAGCTGACGCAATTCAAGCTCGACAACTGCGTCCTATACCGCCATATCTACCAACCTGACGGTCAACGCTGGGTGCCCGTTTTACCTCGCTCTCTTCGCGCTCAAGTCTTCAAGGCATATCACGACGTCATGACTGCTGGACACGTCGGCTTTCAAAAAACGTACGACCGCATCAGATGTTGCTACCAGTGTTGCGGAGTTGCCACTCCGGAATTGAATGACTCCGGATTCATTCCACATTTTTGCGACCCCGGAATAGAATGGGAATGGAATGGGGACAATGCTTGGAGGAATGGAATGGGAATGGAATTAAGTGCATTTTGCACGGAATGGAATGGGAATGGAATTACGTCTGTTTGCGAAAATATAGCACATTTTCGTCTACGCGCTGTTTTTCAAACTTCAACCATTTGTAAGTCAAAGCCTCGAATTTAACCATAAATCAGTATTTTTGAAATGGCTTGGCTGATTACAAGCGCGGTACATTTATAAGCAACACGTCTACTGCAAGTCTGTCCTTATATAGACTGTGTTGCTCCAAAGTTTGCCTCTGTTCTTCACGCAACCGCGGTTCTATGCCGTTAGTATCCGTCATGCGGGATTGCGGCGGCGGCATACCCACCCTTACGCCTTGTGACATTTTTTTCCCCTCGGCGGCGCCCCAGCCGCCTGCTGTCTCACCACTCTTCACTTTTTTGTTCTTCCTTCTGTCACCGTCGGCGACTCGGACGCATATTCGAAAAAGAGCTTCTCTAAGTTGTATACCTGACATTTCATACCTGCGCACAGACGAACACAGAAAGTTCTCCTCACCCCATCTATGCTTGCGAGGCGCGCTTGACAAGCGTAAGTGCTGACGAGCAGTGCGGCCCAGTGTTCCGTACTCGATGCAAAGGCACAAGGTGCCCGAGCGGTGCACTGTTCCAGCTAATACCAGCAGATCTAGGGGGTTTTGTTCCCCATTAACCAAATCTTAGTTTTCTCCATATTTGCGATCACTCCAGACGCGTGGCAAAACTGTTTAGTCTTCTTGAACACTACTTTTATCAGCATAAAAATACGCTATGTCGTCATTTTAGCATTAACACATTCAAGCTAAAACAATATTAAAACATCGTCATTCGTTCTAACATGCTGACCATTCAAATTATAGGTATCGGGAGAACTGCCCTTATGGGAATTAATAGGGTGGTTGTACTGCACGAGATATGTCACCAAGCTACTATCCCTCGACCTTGGTGACGTGTTTTGCGTACTTTTGCAGTTTTTAATGCATCTGATGGCATCAGCTTTATGGGGCGTTCAATCTTAACTCGATAAAACTATCAAGATGCCTTTCCTACATTGAGACAGGAATGGAATCGAACTGCCCGGCCATTCCCGGAGTGGGAATGGGCTAATTTTTTTCATTCCGAGGAAATGAAAGGAATGGAATTGCGGCAAGTTCTAATTCCCCGGAATGGATTTGGAATGGAATGGAGGCGCCCATTCCGCAACACTGGTTGCTACTACAGGCCGGGCTTGTCCACTATAGTCGGTGACAATCTCAGAATAAAAAAAGTCACAGTTTCGCCACAACAGCGAAGAAATGAATGTGATAGCATCAAATTGGCATTTCATGCGCAGAACGGCGAGCAGATCGAAACTTGGAGCAGACTGCTCAAGCGCGAAGGACGCACGAAACATAAGCACAGGTATACACAGGACGAGCGCCAACTAACATGTGTCACAGTTGTTATTTCACTGTGTTTGAACAGCGCGCTTCTTTCGGAAACGGGGCCTCTGCAGCGAGCGAAGGGCCCTCTGTGCGCTCTGTAACCTAAACGCAATCTTTCCTGCGAAAGCACACGACGTAAAACTGCCCCCCATCCCCCCACCCCAAGATAAGCGCGCGCGCGCCCGGGCAAAGGCGACTACGCCCTGCTGGCCAAAGTGCAACTTGGGGAGCCAACGCATCGCAACGAGTGAGGCGCCAAGCGCGCACTTTGCGCCATCTCGCTGGTTTGCTGGTAAGACAACACGTTGATATTCCCCAGAGATCGGACTACCCCCAGTAGCGAATGATGTATATAAATAGCTCGCCGTTAGTATGCTCAAGGACCTGTGCTTCTGTGGTGTGCGGTTAGCGCCACGCGCAGCGGAGCGAGAGGTCGCCCGTTTGATTCCGTGCGTCAGAAAATATTTTTCTGAATTCTTTTTCTTCGTAGCTTACACACACGCGCACACACACACACACACACACACACACACACACACACATATATATATATATATATATATATATATATATATATATATATATATATATATATATATATATATATATATATATATATATATATATATATATAATGTAATGGAGAAGATCAGCGCGGTTCTGAAAATGTGGTGCCGGTCGGGAGTGCGGACGCGTAGCTGCGTGTACAGGCTGGGGCGACGAGACAAAAGGGCGCGCGGGGACGTAGGAGTTGGCCGCGGGCAATCGTCGAGGTGTGACCAGTGCTTCAGCATACGTGAGCGGAGCAGTCACAGGTGGCGCAATGGCTGCGGGGAGCACCTCGGCGACTTGCTCCTGAACAACACGTTGTATTGACGTTGGCAGCGATGATGGGGCCGGATCAGAGACACAAGGCAAAATGGAGAGCTGACGGGCGACCTCTTCACGCACAAACTGCTTAATATCCCGTAGCAAAGCAGCATGGTCCTGCGCAAGGCCAGGAGGCGTTAATGCGGCAATGGTTGCACCTGACGCGCTGGCACGACGAGTAGCGTCCCGTTGCTTCCAGAGTTCGTCATAGCTTTGGCACAGCTGTATGACGTCCGCTACCGTTTGCGGGTTCTTAGCGATGAGCATCTGAAAGGCATCGTCAGAGACACCTTTCAAGATATGCTTGATCGTCTCCGCCTCCGTCATTGATGGGTTGATGCGCCTGCAAAGGGCAACCACATCCTCGATATAGCTGGTGTAGCTTTCACCGGCTTGCTGAGCTCGACCTCGCAGGCGCTGTTCGGCACGCAACTTCCGAAGTTCTGGACGGCCGAAAAGTTGAATGAAAGCTGCTTTGAAGGCCGACCAGGTGGGAAGGTCAGTACTGTGGTTACGGAACCACAGTTTGGCGACGTCAGTTAAGTAAAATATGACGTTGGTGAGCTTGTGCGCATCGTCCCATTTGTTGGGCTTGCTCACCAGATCGTACTCGTCAAGCCAGTCTTCCGCGTCCTTGTCGTCAGTACCACTGAAGAGAGGAGGGTCACGCTGCCGAAGGGGGCCGGAGCAAACAACAGTTGGAGGGGTTGTTGCTGCCTGGGGGTCTGGCTGCTCGCCGTCGACAGGGGCCATGAGATCAACTGGGGGCAGGGTTCGGTTACGAAGTTCCAGGGCGGTAGAGTACCCAGCACCTCCACCAGTTAAAATAAGGCGTTTCGACGTAGAACTTCTTTAATAACGTCAAGGCAGGTCGGGGAGGAACAGCCGAGCAGGCGCAAGTGTCGCGATGCACCAACACCGAACGTCGTCGTCTTTCTGCCCGAGAGAGGTACCCTCTACCTTTCAGAACCGCGCTGATCTTCTCCATTACAATATATATATATATATATATATATATATATATATATATATATATATATATATATATATATATATATATATATATATATATATATATATATATATATATATGGGTCATTCCATATCAAGTGTACCAGGTCAATTTTCGACCATCTCCGGTCCTGCTGAAAAAAAAATTGTCCAGGTTTTTGTGAGTGTGATAAGTAGTTATTGAGGCGTTATTTTTTTGCAAAAAAATTTTGTGCCGCCTAGAGGGCGCTTCGAAGCCCAGGTGCATTAATTATCAGAAGCCAAACACAACGCCCCAATACTGTACTGCAGGCCATCGACTACATTAAAATTCTGCCCCTTGGGACTATGAAGCGGTTGAGTATAACCTGCCCTATGATGGTCCAAGGGGGGAAGATACCGTTCCATAAAATTAGCACTATTGCCCTTTTTGGCATTCTGTACAGCAGTATTACCAAAACAAGTTACAAGCTGTTGTATCACTTGCATTATTCGCTGCCGAAAAGCCCCCGCTAGAATCTTGCGCTGACCTGCTATGCAGTGAAGGCGAGGCAAAGGCAAAATTTCTGCTACTTTATAGTTGTTCAGCTGGAAAATGTTTTTCTCCCTTTAAAACAAAAGCTACTCTTTTGAAACTTTTTGTATGTCTTGCCAACAAATCATGCTATGCAACAATATATAAGCCATATTTTTACTTTGAGCGCTACATTGAGAAAATGAAGCCTCAATATGAGTCAAAATGCCATTTTTTCCAACTTTGTCAAAATATTGTGGGAATGTTTTTGCTTCATACGCTCCCGAAGTATTTTTATCATTTATTACAGGAACCCATGAAACACATAATGTAAATATATTACTCGCGACAAAATCTGTGCTTTTTATAAAATACGCTAAACATGCAGCATATTGCAATTTTTCGCCAAAACCAAAAATAAAGAAAGTTAAGACTAAAATGAATAAACTATCATTTTCATGAAAAATCAGCACCTTAACATTACGGAAAAAATTGTTTCGTAGTATTTCCTCAGAACAGTAATTTTATACAAATTATTTAGCGCGACACAGTTTAACTTGGGTGCCCAAAGTTCGAAGCGCCCTCTAGGCGACACAAAATTTTTTTTGCGAAAAATAACGCCTCAATAAGTACTTATCACACTCACATATACCTGGACAAATTTTTTCAGCAGGATCGGAGATGGTGGAAAATTGACCTGGTACACTTCATATGGAATGACCCATGTAATATATATATATATATATATATATATATATATATATATATATATATATATATATATATATATATATATATATATATATATATACAGGGTGTGCCAACTATCTTTAGCCAAGGGTAAAAAAATACAACATTTGAGGGAGGCAGGCGAGTGAAATCAGTTGAATATTGCTTGCAGCCATCTTGCGCACGACAGGCAATCTTTTGTTTTGTAATTAACTAATTTGTTAATTAGTATTAATTCACTAAATTGATAAATATTGACTTCACGCAATAAATGAGAGTTTCAAAGTTCGAGAGCGTCTTCAGAAATCCCCACTGCATTATTTCCGATAAAGAAAGTTTTAGGCGTACCATTTTTTCCATGCTGCAAAGAAACCTGCGAAATACAAAAACTGCCACGTGACTAGCGCATTCGCCCGCCGCGACCGTGCTGCTCCCAGCCGTGGTTTGAGCGAACAAAATCAGCTGCGACCACAACCCGCACGGCTGCGTTGCAGCGGTACGCGATAAATTGGCGGTGGTTTCTTGGCCCGTTGCCAGCCGGTTGGCGCGCGTGACTGTGCAAGTTGGAGCGAGCGCGTTTTCTGTGTTTTCTATGTAACAGTATATATATATATATATATATATATATATATATATATATATATATATATATATATATATATATATATATATATATATAAATGGGGCATGACGGCGACGGCGACGCCAGCGCCGACGGCAAAAAGCAGCCGAGAGTGTCCACATAATTGCTATCGCAATAAAAACTAAAGTGTACCACTATCCATGTGTGTTATGCGCGTCCAACTACAGCTGCCCTTTGCTATGACGTAATGGTTAGGACCAACGAATAAAAAATTCAGCTGTTATCCACACGTACACAGCATCATCCTCGCCTGTCGTAACTCGATGCAGTTGAAGTTTGTGATTGTGCCGCGTTTGACGTGCACCGAAGGGGCAACAGCTCGGAGTGTTTTGCGACGCTTTATCGCGTTCCGTCGTTTCCGCTGCGTGATGCAGCAACACGGCGGAAGCATGAAAAATAAGGGCTATGCAGCATCGTGGGCGGAGCCTATATTTATTCCTAGGCTGTCACCGACTGTAGTGTAGCGAAGTACGTTGCTTCATACGCCTTTTGTCAGCGTCGAGAGCTGCCTGCATCAGCTCAAAGCGGACAACTGCGACCACTCCCGTGTCCGCTGGAACCATTTGAAGTCGTTGGTGTCGATCTGTACGGTCCGCTTCCCATGAAATGGCACCGGTAATCAATGGATAGTTAGAGCTGTCGACCATCTGACACGCTACGCCTAAAGAGCTTCCGTGGCTTCTACATAAGCTTCCGAACTTCCTGACTTTATACTCTGAGCTCTAGTCCTTCGTCATTTCTTTCACAACTCGTCGACGAAGCGCTCAAAGCCTCCGGCACCACCCGCAAAACAAGCCCCAGTTACAGTCCTCAGCCGAACGGGCTGACTGAGCGCTTTCATCGCACGCTGTCAGACATCATAGTCATGTAATATCCAACTGCACCACAGATACTGGGACACAATTTTGCCAGTCGTGACTTTTGCCTACACTACCTCCGTACAGCGTACAACCGGTTACTCGTCATACTACATCATCCATGGTAGTTCCCCCCTCTTCTTTCTCGACGTTTCCTTCTTCTCTGATCAGTTAAACCATTTCCATCCTCCAGTGAACAATACGTGTCTCGTGTGCTTCAATGCCGCCAGCTGGCCCGCGTCAACAGTGAAGCAAAGCAACAGGACCGCAAGCTTGACTATGATACATTTCATCGCGCCGCTTCCTTCAGCCCTGGTGACGAAGTGCTGCTTCTTACACCCATGCGCACTCCTGGTTTGTGCGACAAGTTTCCATTCCGCTTCATTAGCCCCTACATGGTCTTCGAGCAGCCGTCTCCCGTCAACTATCGCGTGGCGCCTGTTCTTACAACGGACCGCCGCTGCGGGGCAGCAGAGATAGTTCATGTATCACGCATGAAGCCTTTCACAAGTCGTTCTTCTTCGCTTTATACTGCGGCCAGGATGACCGCTCTCGCGTGGCCGGAAGTTAGTGCGGGCGTTCATTAAACATATATATATATATATATATATATATATATATATATATATATATATATATATATATATATATATGCTTATATGCTGAAGAATAACTTCGGTTGCCGCAAGGTTATAAGTATGAATGTAGATGCGCCCGTATATAACTGTCTATTTTGCCGCCGTTTCGACGGGAACCCCCGTCTTTATATTACTGGTTTCTTTCCACAGGCGCTACCTACGCCTCGCCGCTTATCTTTTCACAAAACGCGTGGAGCGGGGAGAACTGGGCGGCTTGGTTCCGTCAAAAACTGCAGGCTTTCTCCGGATGCGTGTTGCAGCACACGGTCGCACTTCATTCCCTGGTATGAGCAGACGGCTCATACCTAAGGACGTGTTGAGTTCTCATCAAACATTTAGCGCTAAAGCCATAGAGAGCACGAAGGTTGCTTAGCCCGCTGCAGCGGCCACCCTTTCCTCACGTCAGCGCTCCGTTGAGGTGACACCTGGTCGCATGCCAAGGAGTAAGCTATTAGCCTTACTTCGTATAACATGCCAATTTGTTACTATAGGGCTTGTAATTGCTGGAAAACTGTGACGTTTACCTATTCAATAACAGGTCCGTGACAGCTACTCAGCCGGTGGCCTTGTTTTATAAATCAGGAGCACCACTCGTGCGAGTGGCACAGATTAGGTATACTTATTTTTTCTGCAAGTCAACAACAACTTTACACCTTTTTTTCACAGATGTGTGCACAAAGATACAGGCCGCAATCGACAAGGTAAGCACTACAAAATGATACAAAAACTACGATGTCATCATGGCACTTTGGTTATTTTCACTGATGAAACGATGACAGTAGAATGTTAGCTGGTACGTGCTTAAATACAATTAACATATGGTTCTTTCTGAGATTGAAAGTATTTCACATCTGTCTTAGGAAGTGTACCAAACTCGTCCAAGATATGTAGTTATCACTGTCGCGTAAGTATGGGCAATTACAAAAAAAGTCACAGTTGCACCGCAAGGGTGAAGCAGTGAATACGATAGCAACAAATTGTAATGTTATACGAAGTGAGGCTGGCAGCGAACTCTTTGGATCCGATCTCATGCAACTCTGCAAAACGCTGGTTTAAGAGAATACGACCGCTCCAGGGACACCCTGCGCACATTCTCTTTGTGTTCAGAGCGCAGCACGTAGAAGGGTATGCCAGCCGCCCGCTGTCGGCTGTCGAGATAGCGAGATAA
Source organism: Rhipicephalus appendiculatus (assembly GCA_030522465.1). NCBI lineage: Eukaryota > Metazoa > Arthropoda > Arachnida > Ixodida > Ixodidae > Rhipicephalus > Rhipicephalus appendiculatus. The sequence continues at coordinate 20,336 of JALIZH010029042.1, read as the reverse complement.
CGCGCGCGCCAGCGACGACCACGCTGGTAAAATCAAAGGTCGCTTGAGGAACCCCCCCTCCCCTCGCGTCTTTTCAAGCTCGCGAAAGACGGGCGGGGTGTTTTCTCTCTGCTTGAGCATTCGACGGCCGGTCTAACAGGCGGGGGGACCTTATCGCATGCGCCTCGGAGCGACGGAGATGGGCCGGCTCGTTTGATCTCCGCTTCAACCGCGTTCGTCGCCCCTGCCGCTCGCGCGCTATTACCCGCGGGTAGAACGTACGATGCGCTGGGGATCTTATCAATGTGGACTTTCTACGCGACATGACGGCGACGGCAAAGGCAACGGCGACGTCAAAACCCATTGAGACTGTCCATATAATTGCTATCGCAATAAAAAATAAAGAACACATAAGCGCTACTTACCCTTCTCTGCCCTGTTCTGTTTGATACCAATACTCGTAGTCCCTGCCAAAGCCCCAGCTTATAACTTTTCCGCTTGTATTGCGCTTTTCTACGTAGTCCTTTGCTTCCTTCGTTAAGTTTAACATCAATGCACCTAATATATAAATTGACCATCAAAAATGATAGGACAGAGATTTGGCAACATTGCCGTACAAATTCTTCAATGTGTGTTATCGGTATCGTCGTTATTGGCTGAGCAGCGTGATTAGGAGATCGCTGTGACAACATTTACCAATATACTGAGCTTTCACAGAGAGGTGGATATTTTTCAATTGGCACATCGCGAGGGTCATTTGTCAAATGACAAAGATGAGCATAAAAAAAAAGAAAGCCATAGGGTCATCTTGTACTTTAAATACCTTAAAGTTGCCGGTTTACGTATAGATAATGTGGTCAAGACCAGTAATCATGTCATTTCCAATCAGAAATATATATATATATATATATATATATATATATATATGTTCTATAAAGGCTCACGAACTATAGGTGTAGTCTTTACTACCGGAAAAAAACGTTCAAATATTCTGGTCATACAACTTACAATATAGCGCAAGGAAACACCGTGTTCAAGAATACAAAATATTGCCACGCGCGCTTCCCCCATTTATTTTTTATTTGATCATGTTCCCCCACAACACATCTTTCCCACTCTTATCGCTAGCCGCATGGGAATATTCAAAAACTTCACGATTGTTATCGACTGTTCTGTTAAAATTACCTTGAATTCGCGAGTAGCCAAGATTATTTCAGAGCTAACGCGAGCACCAGTGATAAAGCAAGAATGTTCGATAACAGATGTATAAAAACGGACGCATATCACAGTCGAGCAGTTCACGGAAACCCGACTTTGATAGCCATTATTAGTGTCCAGCATGTATTAACGCGATAGCGTTAAAGAGCTCGTTTCGCAGAAATTTAGGCGTCGGCGTCGGTGTCGGCGTCGTTGGTTAAAAAAAAATCATCATCTTGTCCATGACCAAAAAATCGAGAAAGATGCAAATAAAATAAATAAAAATTTCCGGGTTCGGAGTGATGATCGAACCTAGGCAGGCTGTCTGCGTGGCAAGCAGGTGTTCTACCACACAGCCACGCCACTGCTTGGAAATACAGCGAAAATAACTTCCTCGGCTTATAAATGCAGTGAAACTAGCTTTCATGCTTCACAAGAACACGCGTCCTGTATATAGACATTGCAACATAACATGTAATATCACAGTAATATTGCGTGATACAAGCGTACGTTGCTATCGGGCGTGAGAACATGTGACTATCGTAACGGCTTCGGGGTTTAAAGCCAGCCACCAATTACAAAAGGCACACACGTTACTGCGCGTATTCCCTTAAACCACGTAGTGTATAGCAAGTATGCACTAAATGGTTGAAGTACGCACTAGGGACAGGATATCGCTATCGCGTTCAACTATTAAAGGCGAAGCTTAAGGGTCCCCCAAATTTTCGCTTCTACTGTCATTTTGACTTCCTGGGCATAAGTTCGCGCATTGAAAAGTTTTGTTTTTAACAGCCTCGCGGCTTCCTTTTTCACCGTCACGACCACGTGACATTGGTGGAGGCGCTGGTTCGTTCATATTTCGGAGGCCTAAGAAAAGCAGTGAACCAAGCCCGCAACGTGAGGAAGACGCCAAAAACCTACCTAATCATTGGGCGAGCCGCAGGTAGCAAGGAATACCACCATGATATGGGCCCCTTCCCGCTAACACGAAAGCCCAGACGAAAAAGACACAGCAGGTGCAATGACGGCCGCTGTATCGTACATAAAATGAAATTTTCAGGAGTGACCGCCAGCATAACCAAACGCTTTAAACGAAACTTTGCACCCGACTGAAGGCTTGAAGACCCCACGTATCAGTAGCGGAGAAAACCCACGAAGCCACGATTTGACGACGCGAGTTAATCGCAACGGAAGGCGAAAAACTAGCAACCTCGACACTCTTATCGACAGCGACGTCGTCATCGCTTTTAGTTCACACCGAAGCCGATTACTCAGCTATGAGTGAACCCTTCGCCGCCAAGATGAAGAAAGTTAGGACTGTGTGGGAAGTGCACAAATCGTAATGACTCGAGGACACTTGATAATGCGAAAGGAACGAGCACGCAAGAGTCACTGCTCATGACAGGAGTTACTCTGCGAGATTCGTCATCTTGAAAAATGGTTGCGGGACGTAATTCTTCGTGTGGGCTTCGTAAGCAAGCACGGTGTTGTCGTCCACCTGAGATGCGAGTCGATATCGCTATACTCAGAATAAGCGTTCCCGCATCCCACCATTGAGTTTCCTACAATATTCACTACAGAGAACTCTGGCGCTGCTATCGTTCATTCACCATGGGAATGATGGGTAGCAGAGGGATTTGACTAATCTTCATGCTTGCGGCTTCGAACGCACTTGTGACTTTGTTTATTCTTGTGTTTTGGATTTTGTTTGGGATAAAAGAATGAATCGTTGTGAACTTCGTGAGTCTATTTGAATTGGTGAGAACAACGAAAAGCACGAGAACAAAGAAGCACGAGAACAACGAAGAGCACGAGCAGCCAGAGAGAAAGACGAGGTTCTCGCCCGATCAGCTTGTCAGTGCTTTGTTCAATTAAAGTGAGCTGTCCTGCATTCGACTTCTGCTGTGTCTGCGTCGTGACAATATATACAGCGTGTTTTCAGCGTGTTTTCAGCATTACAAGCGAGATGGCGCAAAGGGCGCGCTCGGCGGGGCTTTAGCTCGGCTCCCCGCTCGTCGCCACGCTCGCGCTCGCGTACTTTGCCCCGTGGGGGGGGGGGGGGGTAGACGCCCGTGCGCGCGCGCGCTTATCTCGCGATGGAGGAGAATCGTAGTCTTGGGCTTTCGGCGGAATGATTGCGTTGTAATTACCGAGCGCACGAAGGTCACTTCGCTCACTGCAGTCCCCCCGTTTGCGAAAAGAGATCGCTTTTCAAACCCAGCAAAGTAACAACTGTGGCACTTGTGTGACAACTGTGGCACCGATGTTCTTCCGACTTTTGCGCTTGGCTAATGCCACCGACGCATTGCTGCTACGTACGTGGTGTCCTGGATAACAGCAGTGAAAGATCGTTTCTACGAAGACGTTTGTAGAAACTTCAAGCTAATAACTCCGATTCGGGAGATGGATTTGGTTATCAGATCGTTTGGACGAGGGCGGTCTCAACTTACTCGACACACGAAGGTTGTCAACATTACACTTTGGAGACAACACGAGAATACTGCAACTAAAGATAGAAGCTGTCGTCGTTCCTCTTATCTGCGACGACGTAAGTGAACCTCCAAAAGCAAAGAAATTTCGCGAAGTCGTAGTGAGAGATGGCGTACCACTGGCAGATGCAGTTAGTATTCCATGCGTGACCTGCGAATTCGGAATGAGCCACCTAACTGGATCTGACCAGTTGTGGAAACCGTTGCCCAGTCACACCGATATCCAGTGGGACGCTGCTAACAGAGTTTTATTAAATGCGAAGCATTTCTTAGCGAACTTCGGCGACTTCGAGCGTATCTATCTATCTGGCTATCTATCTATCTAGCCGCCTACGACTTTGTGCTTTCCTGGTCATATCGTTAATGGGATTTATACCAAATTTGGTATGGCATAACATGACTGTATGACGAACATAAATGGCCGGTCACATCATGAAAATCACGACTAACTTGTCATGAAAAGTATGATTTACATGCCACGCTCATGGCGAGCTCACGGCCGTTTCGTCAGCTTGATATACACCAAATTTGGGATTGAGTGACGTGACTGTATGGCGAACATAAATGACAGGTGGTAATATGCAAATAATGACCTGCATGTCATGAACAACATGATTTACATATCACGCTCGTTTCGTTGGCTTGATATACACCAAACTTGGTATTGAGTGACGTGACTGTATGACGAACATAAATCACAAGCGGTAATATGAAAATCATGACTCGCATGCCCCGCTCATGGCGCGCTCGCGGCTGTTTCGTTAGCTTGATATACACCAAATTTGGTATTGAGTGACATGACTGTATGACGAACATAAATGACCAGTGGTAATATGGAAATCATGACTTTTCATGTGCGACATGACTTGCATGCCACGCTCATGGAGTGCTCGCGGCCGTTTCGTTAGCTTGAGATACACCAAATTTGGTATTCAGTGACATGACTGTATGACGAGCACAAATGACAAGTGGTAATATGGAAATCATGACATATCATGAGCGACATGACTTGCATTCCACGCTCATGGCGCGCTCGCGGCCGTTTCGTTAGCTTGATATACTCCAAATTCGGTATTAAGTGGCACGACTGTATAACGAACAAAAGTGGCAGGTGGTAACATGAAAATCTTGGCATGCATGTCATCTACAACACCATTTACATGCCACGCTCATGGTGTGCTTGCACCCAGTTCGCTAGCTTGATATGCACCAAAATTGGTATTGCGCGAGGTGAATGTATGACGAACACAAATGACAGGTCCTAACATGTAAAACATGACGTGCAAATTATTTAAAGCATGATTTGATCCTTCCTGGCTGCTTCGCATTACATCGATTCCCACAGTGCGTGGGATCTGCCGGCTTTTTTTTTTTTTTGCTATGGAACCAAGAATGGGTGGACTCTTCAAGGACAATCATCCGTCAAGGGACAGGGCGGTCAGTTTACAAGCAGCCATATCTGTGTCCTACAAACAGACGTGCGTGAGAATGAGGACCTCTCTTAGCAATTGTAACAGTTCTCGGAGCTGGATGACATTGAGGTTGTTGAAAAGAGGAGTTAGAAGCATGCAGGCGTCATCCTAACGAGTTTGAACGAAACCATCAATTTCCGTAACGGTCGCGATGAAGTTGCGCCATCAAGAAAATCAGCAGAGGGAAACTTGATAGGTCATCGCAAATTCACCATTTCGCGGAAGAAAGAATCAATGAAATCTTAGGTTAAAAATATTAGCCAATGCAAAAAAGACGGACATGCCGAGAGGATCGCCACTGATAAAATCTCATAAGAAAAAACCGGCAGATCCCACGCACAGTGGGAATCTATGTAATGCGAAGCAGCCAGCAAGAAGCAAATCATGCTGTACATAATACGCATGCCATTATTTACATGTTAGGACCTGTCATTTGTGCCATATTGCAAAACCCAGCGCCGCTGGGTACCAGCGTCCAGTGCCATGCCGGATTATGGGCACAGTATCGCGCTGGATACTGGGACGCTGGAGCGGCATTTTACTGGGAGGCGCTGGTACTCCCGCGCAATACGGCTCTACAGCATTGAAATAGCGGTGCCTATCTGCGATATATAAATATATTAGTGAAAGAAGTGTATAGAACGCATTAACGCAATAAAAAAAACAAAGAAAGCCATATGCAAAAAAAAAATTACACCATCTCCCGCTAAAGGGAACCATGTGTAGATGCGAAGCACCGGGCGCTAACGCTTACACTGGCGGCGGCGTTGACGCTGGCGCTCATCGCAGCGTTGCGCAGGAGAAAACTGGGGAGGCGCAAAGCACGCAGTGATGGAGCGGTGTTTCCTACTGGAACATGCCAATCGCTGCTAATGGGCAATAAGAGACAGAAGACTCCGACTGGACACAGAGACCCGCAGTCCGCTTTTAGTTAACGCGCACGCTGCGAATTTTTATTGTTCAACAACGCACAGGAGAAATCTCCCACCGGCACCACCTTGCAGGTCAATATCCACTGCCATATATACGGGGTGGCCAGTGAACGGTTGTGCAGCGCGAGCAGTCGGTTTTTTCAACCAAGAAACTCGCTAGTAGACGCTGCCTGCGTCGACATCGCGAGGCGAGGGAGGGGGGCACGCGCATGCGCAGTGGGAGTGTGGACGCCGCGGGCAGGGATGCCTAGAGGGGGGAGTGTAGGAGAGGAGAGAGAGGGGGGGGGACGCGCATGCGCAGTGGGAGTGTGGACGCCGCGGGCAGGGATGCCTAGATGAGAGGGGGGAGCGTAGGAGGGAGGAGGGGAGGCGCATGCGCAGTGAGGGTGTGGTTGCCGCCGCGGGGAGGGATGCCTAGAGGAGAGAGAGGGGGGAGAGGAGGTTTTAATTTTATTTTTTTTAGGGTTTGCGCATGCGCAGTAAGGGTGGTCACGCCACACACCACCACCACCACCACCGGATTAAGCTTCGCCATAAGATGCTTCACATCTAAAAAAAATATCCGTTAGGAGGATTCGAACTTGCCACCAGCCGATTCCGAATTGGGTGTTCTACCCACTACGCCACGCCGGAACACGCTTAATTGTGCGTAAAACAAGTATTTAACCAACAAGCACACGGTTCGGCTTCATGTTTACATGTCGCACAGTCACGATAGACGCGATCTTCCTTTCCAAATACCAACTGCGTCTTTATAGACACAAACGAACGGCGGCCGGTACCGAATGACATGCCGATAATGGCAAGAGCGCTAAGTTTCTTTAAGAACTACGAAAAATATGAAATACACCTAGAGCAGGCACTGTTTGCTGGCTGTTACTGCCGATTTGTTTTAATAGCCGTTTCTCGCTCTTGCTACCGGTCAACATTTACAGAGGTTTTATGATGACTAGTTCGATAAATAGGTGCGTACATGATTGAGTACTGAGTAGTGTTATCGCGCAAGCGACGATACGCCAGTACAGGGGGCGTGCAGTGTACAGATTTGCAGTTCTATCGATACCTATAACTAAGAAACCGCTCAACTAAAATCACAAATACAATGCGCTGAAAAAATATGTCAGTCAGTTAGTTCACTAAGACGTACCAAATTACCGACTGACAATTATGCGTTCTTACATAAGAGTCACGAGAAGTACCGGCTAGCGCGGCCGGCGGCTTTCGGTGACAGCTTGTGCGCGTTGCTGACAGCGCGTCCCTTACGGAAATGCCATATATGGCACCTATATAAATTATATGTGGCCATACATGGGTATATATGTCAGTGTATATGGCTACCGTTTACCATATATGGCTGTAAATAGGGCCATATATGGCGCGATTGGTACATATATGGGGTCAAATACAGCCATATATGGAGCGGCTGGTCCATGTATGGGGTCAAATCCAGCCATATATGGCGCGGCCACACCATATATAACACCAAGTAGATCCCCTTATATGGGGGAAGTGCTCCCATATATGGGATGAACAACGTATATATAGCACCAGTCATTGACTTTTATGCGGAATTTCATATGTGGCAATCCGTACAGAAAAGTGCCCTATTATCTACATCAACAATAGTATGAAGTACAGATATTGTTTTTGCAATGCAATCCCAAAAGATCAAATATTAAGGTTTATGTGCGTGACAGCGCAAGGTGTGCGAACTCGTGTAAAACTTTAGTACAAGTTTTTCATGTACTTTAGGTTTTCAACAATAAGCTGCAATTATTACGACGTCGTTAGTGTGTAATTATCTTTACGAGAGCAGAGATGTTTTACAAGGGCGCAATCCTGTCGGCACACATAACACATGCAAGCTCCCAAACCTGGCTATTATGATTAACCAATGCGATATTTATAGTTGTGGTATATAAAAAAACCGCCATGCATGCAACTTCGATTGTCCGCAGTAATGCTGGGTTAAATAAATAGTATTAAGTTTAAATGCAGTTTTTTTTGCTGGCACATCAGTGCACAAAATTGCTGATAATACGAGGGTCGTGACGGCTACATGCTACACACTTCATTTAACGAGATTTCTGTGAATGTAGTTTACTCACATCTGCGATTACTTTCGGCTGTCATTTACCATAATAGTATGCGCATTGCAATGTTTGAGGGAGTATTTTCAAAGGCAAAATTATGTCAGTACAACTTACACGCTTTTTGCTGGCATTCAAAATTGAAGTTGGGCTGATCCCTTGCAAAAATGCATATTGCGTTTCATTTGGCGGCGTATAAAGTTCTTGACTGTGGTCATTGTCAAGTTAACGTGAATTTGATGAGTACACTCATAAAGAATTTATTTGACGTGGGGTTTGAAAGCGTCAATTGAATCTCATTTGATACACACTTAATGGGCATACGTTAAGAAAGGTGCAATTGACTCACACAAGATACACATTTAATTGACTTAGTATTGAACACTCAAAATGCTGAATATTTATAATACCACCCTTTAACGTAAGCTGCCGAATTCATAAAACTTCTCTTTTGTGTAGGTGCGTCATTTCTTGGTCGGGATCGCTAATACGCGCCCCATCAGGTTTGGCTTAAATGTTACCTTGCGAATGCAATTATCATGACACGTGTTTGTGAATCAGGGCCTTAGTTTACAGCTCTCCGTGGAGCAGCCAGGCAATAAATAAACCTACACGGAATCACATCCTTTCAACACTAATAGTGTGGCGCACATATGCTTGTGAATTATGGATACCTGTACATATTTACATACATGCACAATTACACACTCGCGTGCAGCGGTTCATACGCACCCGGCCATTCGCATTCGATTCAATGGGGCCAAAGAATTTTGCCATGTGAGATTATTATCGTTGATTCAATGTTCATTTCGCGCTTGTAGTACCCCCTGCATTATTATTATTATTATTATTACTATTATTATTATTATTATTATTATTATTATTATTATTATTATTATTATTATTATTATTATTATTATTATTATAAATGCATGAGAAGTAAGTTAAGAATGCTGCTCGACCAAGTCGCGGTAGCCAGCGTACACCAAACAGCGACGTGCCTGACGGATGCCTCTCTCAAAGCTCATGCACCGGCAGCTCTCCGCGGCCAGGGGGAAATAACTTAAGCCCTATTGTCCCGAACCAGTCTGACCACACCCTGCTGCTTGTACGCGGCGAGGACAGTAACGAAGGTAGAGGGGCTTTTCGTTTGACGGGGTGAGAAATTCGGCGAAGGCATATTGCAAACGTTCTCTGCACACAGCAGCAAAGAAGGCACGTCGACCCATTTACAGTAGCGATAAGGAAAATAGCGCGCGAAAACATTAATTCGTAAGGTATCAATACTGAGTCATTAATTGTGAACAGTTGAAACTTAGTTCGCCAATAAGCTTCGCAAAATTTACTTGCAGTGAGAAGCGCGCAAATTGCTTGATCTCAATGATGTTGTATCGCTGAGTCTAGTGTATCCATCCGCGCCATTGTTGCTTCTTCGCTCGCCGGGGTCTTGAGTGTGGCTCGTGTTCGTCCCTTGGTGATCTCTCTTGCTTTTATTTCGTGTCCAGCTACTGCTGCGATTTACGCAGGATATTAACGCAGCTCTGAGGAATCTACTACGCTGCACGTGGTGCAATTGTGGACGCACATGGAAGTGTGTTTGTGTGTGTGCTTGTGGAGGCCGCTGGATTGACCATCGTTAGCTTTTCGTGGGGAAAAAATGGACACCTAAGCTTGCGTGTAAGCTTTCCCTCGCAATTTCCTTTCTGAAAAACAGTACAGAATTGACGTGGTCGCCTTTAGGTGTGATTAAGTTTCTCTGGATTGACTGGCTCCGTGAACCACAAGCCTCAGCTAAACTTCACGGTAAGTTTATCATTTTGATTGCCTTCGCATGTTGTACTACAAATTATGAAAACTCAGACAGCGTAGCGGTTTGCATGCTTTGTGAGTAAATACCTTCATAATAATTGTGGTTACGCGATTAGGGCGTCGTGTTCTAGCGATTTTATTTTTACGACAACACTTTCTTTTATTCTATTTCTTGCAGACATGATTCGGCCTGTTTAATCGGAAACAAGCGCTCCAACAACGAAATATGGTTTTCGTGGTGGTGTACTTTTCGTAACAATAAAAATAGTTGTAAATATATTTGGATTTTTTTGCTTTGACGTTTCAGGGAACACCAAAGATAAATTACAACTTGCTCGATTGACAAATGGAAAAGAGTTGGCAATCTGCATACCCAAGTGTGTCATGCGATTTATGTGGTCGTGTCCTAATTTGTCTGTTTTCGGCCAATTTTCCCCTTCTTTTTAGAATTACGCGTGTTGAAGATAAGGGCTCGCGGCGATAAATTATAGCGACTGCAGTTTTTCAAGGTGGTGTACAGTGCTCACGGATTGAAACAGGACAATTTATGACTGAGTAACGCACATGCTTTCGTTTCCACCGTCTACAGTTCGGGTCATATCAGCGTTATTTCGACCAGAACGCGTAGATCAGAGCCAACATTATATTTAGAGACCAGATTCGTCCCACCATAACGTGGTTATCTCGAGCAATTACTCATACCAGTCGTTAGACACACAAAACAAATGTGATGTCATGTTTGAATCCGTCAGTGCTGTAACATAATTTTGATCTGGATTAGGGCTTGCAACTGTTTAAAATAATGTATTAGTAGAAGTATGTAAAGCGGATTACGTTTTTAAAAAAAGCAATTTATTAGTGTCTGGTTTGCAAGAAATATGGCTAATAGCCTCCGTTCCTACGCTCGCAGAGGCTTTTATAGCCACCATTTTTAGCAATTGCGCTATAGTTCATTCCTAGCCAATACTTGCGCATCATAAGCTTGCATACCAATCGCTTTTGATCGAACTCCATAAAGGTTGCATATCAAATCATCTAAATTATTAAACGCACATGCAGTCCATACGGTCAAGAGCAAGTCGATAATTCCATTTGACTCACAAAAGACGCTCAAGTGACACGCAAAAAAGATTTTAAATAAAAACACGGCGAACAATCTGTTTACAAAACTTAATAGAAAATGTCGATAAGCGTTCAATTTAACCGCAACGTATCTTTTCAGGAAAACCTGACTAACAGGGACATGTGCTGACCGCAAACTTTTAATAACCAGCAAAATTACATTTCTAGCAATAATGTCTTCAGGTTAATTTGAGCAATAATGAGGATAAATTGAACAATAATGTTTTCAGGATACCCTTTGATTGGAGACGACAGCGACTGCAGACCGTTTGAGGCACCATTAACTATTAGAGTGCAATATTTCTAGCTGTAGAATGATTTGTGGAGCTGCAATTTATGCCAGCCGCACAAGCTGAATTCATGTATAGCCATATATAGATGAGTGCCATATATGGCTATATATAGGCATCATCCATATATGGGTATATCAGGAATTGGGCATATCAGGCCATATATGGGTATATCAGGAATTGGGCATATCAGGCCATATATGGCACATATATGGCGAGCATTCATATATGGCCTGATATGCCCAATTCCTGATGTAGCCATATATGGGAATTATTATATAAGTCCATATATGGGATTTTCGTAAGGGGTCGCTTCGATGGTCATCGCTCCTTGTGCGGACACCGTACACAAGAAAAAATGGTTAATTTAGGTTAACGAATGTCCAAACTGTACTTTACAGTCATCCTTACGCTTTAGAATTGCGTGTACTTAAAGCGCGAAGCGCCGGTAACATGTAGACGGGCACGACCGGCACACAAGGCCTAACGCTCGCTGGGAGTCTCGCTGGGTAGGACCGGTATCGGCGCAGCTGAGTTGCGATGGTTGAAGTTTCTGCATTCAAGCTTCGGAACCTTTCTAATGGTTAACTAAAGTTCAGCTGAAGTAAGTGGAAGGGCAAACAGTGCCAGAGATGCGTTTCCGGTGTGGTGATATCGAACGGCGGCTGTTTTTCTAGCCTCCGTTGGGTGAGGTTGCGAAGCCAGAGCTGAATTGCTTCTCGCCAACTGTGCGGCGATGTAACGATTTGCTGTTTCTGGTAGGACCGGCGCCTCCAGACTTATAAACACTGCAAAATGGAATCATTACAACAACCCATCCCTGATCCCAGACTGGTATATGTGCGGCGCATGCACAAAACGTGCATTCATCGCTGCTACGTGCTCCGCAAGAATTAACGCCGTTACTGAATCTGCGTGAATAAGAAAAAAAAGCAAGCTAAAAAGCAAAATAATCAGCGTTGGCTCCTTTATGTTATTAACGCAATTTTTTCTGCATTCCAAAGGGAAAAATAAAAATGACGGTGATTTCGCATATATCAGATGAGGTCTTGCGCTTATCATTCTGTTTCTCTGCCAAGCGAGAAGTTGTGAAAGTGTTTGGGACCTATTAGCAGGCCCGTGGCCAGGGGGGGGTGCTCCCTTGAAATTCGGATGGAAGGGGGTGTTTTACGGAGGAAAAATAATAAAAATCGGTGTTTTTCAAGACTTTCCACAAATGCCCCCCCCCCCCGCCCCCGAAAAAATTTTTTTGGCTACGGGCCTGCCTGTTAGGGTAGCATATCCATTGGTATCATCGAATCAAACATTCTATATTCAAAGATACCGAAACATTTTGCCGCATACACTACAGAAACTTGCATGCCGCATTGGAAGAAACAGTGCAGGCTCCAGTGTGCACCAGCGCACTCCAGTAAAAATTCCAGCGTTTCCAGCGCTTCCCAGTACGCGCTAGCGTCACAGCGGACAAGCCAACGCCCCTACCAGTGCGACCCAGCTCTGTCCCAGTGCGCTCACCGAGTTGCCAGTGAATCCCAGCGTGTACCAGTGTTCCCAGTATGATCCAGTGCCAAAAAACATACTGGTATCACGCTGGGGGCGCTGGTTTTTGCAATAGGGTGTCCATCATACAGTCACGTCACGCAATACAAATTTTGGTGTATATCAAGCTAGCCAACTGGACGCAAGCGCACTATGAGCATGGCATATAAGTGGCATTGTAGACAACATGCTTGCCAAGGTTTTCATGTTACCACCTGCCATTTATTTTCGCTTATTTTTTTTACCTCGAATCGCAGCTAGACGCGAGACCAATCTGTCTCCGCTTCGCATGTGTTCGTATTTTCGCGATTTGCGCATCGCGTAGACGCCATCCGCGTTCCTGCGTTTAAATTGACTGACACTTTGTCAATTCCAAAGTATGTTCCTCGAACGCCAGTGCCCACTGAGACGGGGTCTGTCAGTATGGAACGTGATAAGCGCGTCTCCCTCCTTGCACGATTAGAGACGCCGGGCACAGCGACGTTACGCAGGGAAAGCGCGAGCGCTGTGAAGTCCAACGCGACCGGCGTCCGTTTGCGCGCCCCGGCGCCCACCTGGCACCGTGCCAAGGCACGGCGGGAGGAACGCACGGACGGACGCATGACTGGAGGGATGACCGGACGGACGGACGTGAGCATGAGACATCAAAGGCTTTCGCCTTAAAAATTTCGTGTATATCAAGCTAGCAAAACGGCCCCGAGAGTGTCATGAGCGTGGTATGCAAGTCACGTTGCACATGACATGTCATGATTTCCATATTACCACTTGTCATTTATGCTCGTCATACAATCACGTCGCTCAATACCAAATTTGGTGTATATCAAGGCAGGGAAACGGCCGCGAGCGTGCTATGAGCGTGGCATGCAAGTCATGTTGCGCCTGACATGTCATGATTCCCATATCACCACTTGGCATTTATGTTCGTCGTACAGTCACGTCACACAATACCAAATTTGGTGTATATCAAGCTAGCGAAACGGCCGTCAGCGCGCCATGAGCGTGGCATGTAAATCATGTTGTACATGACATACAGGTCATGATTTTCATATTACCACCTGTCATTTATGTTGGTCATGCAGAAATGTCTCATCGTACCAGTTTTTAGATATATCAAGTAAAGAAGACGGCCTCAGGAGCACTATGGCCATGGCGTGTAAATCATACTTTTCATGACAAGTTAATCATGATTTTCATGATATGACCAGTCATTCATGTCATACAGTCATGTTATTGCATACCAATTTTGGTATAAATCACGTTAACGATACGACCAGGAGAGCGCAATGTTGTAGGCGGCTGGATAGATAGATAGATAGATAGATAGATAGATAGATAGATAGATAGATAGATAGATAGATAGATAGATAGATAGATAGATAGATAGATACGCTCAACGTCGCCGAAGTTCGTTAAGAAATGATTCGCATTTAAAAATCCACGAACATCTATGACACGAATCCCAAAGGTCTTTGGCGCCTCTTCGAGCGGAGCGGAAGAGTTCGCTTTGAAAGACCAAATTTAAGGAGTTGAGGACAGAGACGGTCTTTGCGTCAACCCTTCCCACGCCGACGCGACGATATCGGAAGACGGGAAATGGCCTCAATGGCTACCCTAAGATCAGCATAACTTTCACCTTATCATGAGTGACGTGCGCCGGCGCACTCCCCATTGTAGTCTTAGAGCTACTCTCGCTATGAACGACCGAGAAAGCACCAAGACCCAGGTGGTATAAGGATGGATGGATGGATGGATGGATGGATGGATGGATGGATGGATGGATGGATGGATGGATGGATGGATGGATGGACGGACGGACGGATGGAGGGATGAAGGTCAATGTTCCTTTAGTTCGCCAAGAAATGCTTCACATGCGAGATAGATTTTTAATTCACTTAGCTAGAAATAATGATTGTGACAGCATTAATCATCTAATGTCTGAAACATTCTCACTACTTGTAAGCACATAGGCAATATTATTCAACACTCCAGTTCTCACTGTGGCTGACACGAAGAATGTTACGTGATAATTTCTAGAACCAGCAAGACTGATTTTTACGCATGACGTGCCAAGATATAAAAATGTTGCCATAATGGCATTTCTCACCTTTGCATAAGCCTACCTGCAAAAAAAATAATAACAATAATGAATATCATGGTGGCTAATTCATATACTGAGCAACATTTTCTATATATGTATTATGAACCTGCTATATTTCGCTCAACAAGAGGCACAAACACGTTATGAAGGTGAGGCTACGTAGTTAAAGGTGAGTTGAAGTAAAGAATGGATTTTTATATTTAACAGACTCGACAGGTTTATATATTCCTCGCAAAATTCATCCCGAATGCAACAAAATATAGCAAGGTGCAAGGACTCAGAAATGCCCATAATAGAATCACTCGTGACAAGAAAAGAAGGTCAGATCTCCGAAACGCAACATCCAGGAAGGAGTAAGCCTTCCATCGGGGGGAGGGGCAACCAAAGCTTTGACCCGCCCGTTTTCGACATAGTTTATTCCCTATTTCAGTCTCATGTTGTTTATTTACGGCGCCGATCTGAAGAGTGGATGATTTTTTTTGTGTATGTAGAGTGGTCAACACACATGTCTAGAACCACGGATCGCAGCGCTTGGAACAGCACGAGCAATATCTACAAATTGAAACGCGACACGTCCAAGAATGCGCGGCGCCATTGACGTGCCTATCTTCCAGTTCCCGTCCTTGTGTATCGCCACGGCCACGACAACTGCTGTGGCCGTCAGAAGCGCTGTTAACTGTATATCGTCGAAAAAGAAAAGGATTGTAATCGCCAGTATCGGCGCCTTCCGTACTGTGAACTTATTTTCGGTTCGCGGTATATCATACCGAAAACAGTTCACTTCGGTTTTTGTTTTCTTTCTTTGCTTTAATTGCGATAGCAATTATATGGACACTCTCGGCTGCTTTTCGCCGTCGCCGTCGGCGTCATGCTTCCTATATGTATATGTCCATATATATATATATATATATATATATATATATATATATATATATATATATAAAAACCACGAAGAAAATAATTCAGAAAAAGCCGGCAGATCCCACGCACTGTGGGAATCGATGTAATGCGAAACAGCCAGGAAGGAGCAAATCATGCTTTACATAATTTTCATGTCATGTTTTACATGTTAGGACCTGTCATTTATGTTCGCCACACAGTCACGTCGCGCAATACCAATTTTGGTGTATATCAAGCTAGCGAACTGGACGGAAGCGCACCATGAGCGTGGCATGTAACTGGCGTTTTAGATGACATGCATGCCAAGATTTTCATGTTACCAACTCCCACTTAAGTTCGTTATACAGTCTTGTCACTCAATACCAAATATGGTGTATATCAAGCTAACGAAACAGCCGCGAGCGCTCCATGAGCGTGGGATGCAAGTCATGTCGCACATCACAAGTCATGATTTCCATATTACCACTTGTCGATAATGTTCGTCCTACAGTCACGTCACTCAATACCAAGTTTGGTGTATATCAAGCTAACGAAACGGCCGCGAGCGAGCCATGAGCGTGGCATGCAAGTCGTGTCGCTCATTACATGTCATGATTTCCATATTACCACTAGTCATTTATGTTCGTCATACAGTCATGTCCCTCAATACCAAATTTGGTGTATATCAAGCTAACGAAACGGCCGCGAGCGAGCCATGAGCGTGGCATGCAAGTCATGTCGCTCATGACAAGTCATGATTTCCATTTTACCACTTTTCGATAATGTTCGTCCTACAGTAACGTCACTCAATACCAAGTTTGGTGTATATTAAGCTAACGAAACGGCCACGAGCGAGCCATGAGCGTGGCATGCAAGTCATGTCGCTGATGACATGTTATGACTTCCATATTACCACTTGCCATTTATGTTCGTCATGCAGTCATGTCCCTCAATACCAAATTTGGTGTATATCAAGCTAACGAAACGACCGCGAGCACGCCATGAGCGTGGCATGCAAGTCATGTCACTCATGACAAGTCATGATTTCCATATTACCACTTGTCATTTATGTTCGTCATGCAGTCATGTCCCTCAATACCAAGTTTGGTGTATATCAAGCTAACGAAACGGCCGCGAGCACGCCATGAGCGTGGCATGCAAGTCATGTCGCTCATGACAAGTCATGATTTCCATATTACCACTTGTCATTTATGTTCGTTATGCAGTCACATCACTCAATACGAAGTTTGGTGTATATCAAGCTAACGAAACGGCCGCGTACGCGCCATGAGCGTGGAATGCAAGTCATGTCGCTCATGACATGTCATGATTTCCATATTACCACTAGTCATTTATGTTCGTCATACAGTCCCGTCACTCAATCCCAAATTTGGTGTATATCAAGCTAACGAAACGGCCGCGAGCGCGCCATGAGCGTGGCATGTAAATCATACTTTTCATGACAAGTTAGTCATGATTTTCATGATATGACCAGCCATTTACGTTCGCAATAGAGTCACGTTAAGCCATACCAATTTTGGTATAAATCCCATTAACGGTACGGCCAGGAGAGCACAAAGTCATAGGCGGCTAGATAGATCGATAGCTAGACACGCTCAAAGTCGCCGAAGTTCGCTAAGAAATGCTTCGCATTTAAAACATTTTCCGACGCGCGGAACCGAACGGGCGACCTCTCGCTCCGCAGCGCGCGACGCCTAACCGGTACGCCATAGGAGCGCACATGCTAAAGCATACTAACGGCGAGCTATTTATATAAACCCTTCGCCGCTGGCAGTACACAGATCTCGGGGAGAATATCAGCGTGTTCTCTGTCTTAACAGCAAGCCAGCGAGATGGCGCAAAGTGCGCGCTCGGCGCCTCACTCGTTGCGACGCGTTGGCTCCCCAACACCCCGACTTGCACTTAGGCCTGCAGGGCGTAGTCGCCTTTGCCCGGGTGCGCTCGCGCGCGCTTATTTTGGGGGTGGGGCGATGGGGGCAGTTTTACGCCGTGTGCTTTCGCCGAGAAGATTGCGTTTAGGTTGCACAGCGCACAAAGGTCACTTCGCTCGCTGCACAGGCCCCGTTTCCGAAAGAAGCGCGCTGTTCCAACACAGGGAAGTAAAAACTGTGACACTTGTTAGTTCGCGCTCGTCCTGTGTATACCGGTGCGTACGTTTCGCGTGTCTTTCGCTCATGAGCAGTGCGCTCGAAGTTTCGATCTGCTTGCCGTTCTTCGCCTGAAATGCCAATTATACTCCATCTCACAACTACCTTGCAGCACTGCCAAAGCTACGAGGAGTACACAGACAGTATCCTTGCGCAGCACATAATATAGTTCTGGGCGTAATTGTTTCATTGTCAACAGGGTATGAGGGTTTTAACTGTGCTTCTTGCATGACGCGTTACAGCGATACGTGTTACGTTGGACCACGGAGGAAGAAACATTTAGGAGGTGCAACTCCGCTCCTTGAGGCGACCAGATAACGTCACATTGCCGGAGAGCCACTTCATGCTGGCGGCGTCTAGCGGCACAAAAGGGAATTTCCGCCGTTTCTGTTTTCGAGGGATCCGGTCGCGCGCGTTGCTCGCGTTCCGCCGCAGTCATGGAGCGTGGACGCGTAGCGCGTTCGGCCGCGTTCGTTTCTTGCTAGACCTTTTCTCTACAAGACTCGCGCCCGCTGTTGAATGTTTCAAACACCCGCGTCCCATCTTAAGCAAACAAATGCCCAACAGCATACCGTGCGCAAAAGCGCTATTACAGCGCTCTGGCAGACGCTGACCTCACCTGTTACATCGGGCTGTTTCTGAGAAGGCAATCCACATACACGTGCCCACTGCAGCAAACGCTGCTGTCTTCTCCTCACGAACGCTGCTAAAGAGAACGTGGGCGCGCGCTCGCTCGGCCACGCACAGCCGGTAGCGTTTTCTTCTTTTTGCGGTTGCGGCTTTGCGCCGCTAGGCGCCGCCAACTGAAATGCCTCCGTCGGAGCTTGTCATTTTTAAATGCGAATGCATTTCTTAGTCGGGCTATGTCAGGCATCCGGCGTTGTGCGGCGTTGTCCGCGGCGGCGCGCTCACTCCCTCTCCCATAGCAACAGCTGCGGGCGCGCGCGCTTATCCTCGCCCCTAGCAACCGGAGCATGTGGTGCGAGAGAGTGTAGGAAAGGGTAGGTGCAGTGCTTCGCCGCTCCTTCTCTCGCCGTTCGCTCTCTCTGCTCCCTGCGCCCCACTCTCCCGTCCGCTCGCGCCTCACTCTCGACCGTTCGCTGGCTGGGCGCCTCTCAAGGCGATGGCAGAAGTCGGTGTCGGCGCAAGAAATGCATTCGCATTTCCTCACGATTCCCTTCGGGGAGGTGGGGGCATTTTTTTGTGTTTTATGTGACGTTATCTCGACGCCTGCGTACGCCCGTTCAAACGGGAGTTTCACCTCCTAAATATTTCTTCCTCCGTGCGTTGGGCCCTTCACTAATGCACTTCGCATTTTCTAAAATATTACAGTCAGGTAACCGTAATAGCCACCCCTAACCGCTATGACGTACAGCAACATGGCAGCCCCCATAGAGCCCAGACCATCCGCTTCCACCCGAATTCGTTCTTTTTACTGGCTCTCTGCCCTGAGAGCAAGAAATAAGTGGTATAATCTGTCATCGCTTCGTCTCATCTAATGCTGAGAGCAAAGCATCAGGTACCATTTTTCCCTATTGTTAAGATCGCTTGTTTGTTTTGATGCTGCTAGGAATACCGAGGCGGTTCCGAGACGGAAAACTGGTTTGATGTCAACTGAACAGATGGCACCACAACATTAGCGCCGGTGATGCGTTGACGATGCGAAACACCCTGAATACCTATATTGTTTTCTGTGCCAATAATTTGCTGCTCCACTCAAGAACGGTACGTGACGGCCGCTCAAAGTGTGTCGACTGAATCTGCGGAGCGTTGTAGGTCAAACATCCAGTATTTTTCGAAAGAAGCAAGATTAGTTGCGCTTAATGTGTTTGCTGCTGTCAAAAAGGAACCCGGTGAAAGCGCCAATATGAACGCTGTTAAAAAAAGAACCGCGTTCCTTACAAACGCAACGAACGCGCCGAGTACAAGTGGGTTTCTGAACATAAAAAAAAAACGGCAAGGTGGAGTTCCCGAAGAGGTTTTTGCTTGTTATGTTACCTGCGGGGAGAGAGAGAGAATAAAACATTTTATTGCGAACAAATAAGTCGCTAGTGGGTGGGCCTCCTAGTCCGGAAGACCATTGGCTCTTGCCGCCGTCCGGGCTCGGTCGACCAGGGCATGTTGCTGCACTGGGTCAGAGCTGGACAGGGTCGTCTCCCACTCGACTATTGTAGGATCATGGTTGGCCGATACACTGGGATTGTTTTGGCACTCCCAGACCATGTGAAATAAAGTGGCCGTCTCGGGACAGAATTTGCATTTCGGAGTGTAC